>GL379836.1:327405-350413 GCA_000143925.2 Caenorhabditis brenneri | reverse complement strand
AATACTGTAAATCCTGTAACAGTGGCACTGTACGTTCAAAGCAGCATATCTCAATTTTCTTTAGAGCTGGCAAAAATTGTCAACTAGACAAATGTTCAGCATCACAATTTGAACTTTTTAACAGTTAAAACTTTTTCATAGCTCAAAGACAGCCGAGTTATGCTGCTCTGAACTTACAGTACGGGACCTAGACCTCTATAACAGGATTGACGGTAGATTTTTCCGTTTTCTGCGACTTTTCATAAGGTTCTAGCCTAGACTTCCCAAGAAAAAAACACAAACTCCTCAAAGTTTCTAGGCTCCTGTCTTCCACTTCACACACAAAAAACATGTCTTCCCATTCTCCACTGAACTAGACTGAATGACCGTCGAGCAAAGGGAGAAGAAACAAAGTGTATTTGTTTGTGTTCAATTCCCCCTTCCGAAAAATAGTCTTTCGAAAAGAAATAGTATAGAATTAGAGGAGACGGAGAGAAAAAAGGATTGTTTGCTCCGTCTTCTCCCACTCCCTTCCATACAGTTCGACCGACTTCCAGAAGAGAGAGAGAGAGAGAGAGAGAGAGAGAGAGAGAGAGAGGAATCGATTCGGGAGCCGCAGCATTTTCTGTCTCTCGCCTAGTGTTGATGTATGTATAACCAGTTTGGATAGTTTTTTTCTCTTTTTTTGACGCTTGTGGAATTTTCCAAAAACAGTTTTTTTTCTGTATAATTGCTCTTTTAGTGGCTTTGGGAGCTCTTTTTCTTAACTTATCGAGAAATTCGAAGTTAGATATTGTAGATCAAAAAATTTCCTATCGATTGGTATAAATATTAGCTTGGAAAGTCGTGAAAAAAAATCTTAAAATCTCAAAGTTTAGGACTGAAAGTCGAGATTTTCTGGTTTTTTCCGGGTTTTTGGCACATTTTCCGAAACAACCCTTCATGATATTTATACCAATCGAAAGGGAATTTTTTGATCTACATTTCTAGAATTATTCTATTCACAGAAATTTGGAAACTTATTACATTACGGTCAGAAAACCGAAGAGCTCTGGGGAGCACCCCCAAAATATTTTGCTCTTTTTTTTGTTATCAGTAATTTATGATCGATGGGTTTTTGATTTCCGATTTTTCAAAAATTTGTTTGTTCTTTTTGATTGAATTGATTCAAACTTTTAAAATCAGCAGGTCATTTTCATAGGTCTTTGTGTCAAAATTCGATCAGACTACCAAAAAAAACCTGGGTATAAAAGTTACTGCATGTTCCGAGCAGTATATCTCAGTTGTCGTTAGAGCTATCAAAAAGTTTTTAACTGACAAAATATTAACCATTTAATTTTACGTATTTTGTTAGTTGACCACGTTTTGATAGCTCTAAAGACAACTGAGATATGCTGTGTTGAACATGCAGTACCACCTTGTCATGGTTTATCCAGCACTGCATGTTCAGAGTATGAAATCTCGGTTGCCTTTAGAGCTATCAAAATTTTTTCAACTGACAAAATATTTACCATTCAATTTTACATATTTTGTTAGTAGAACACTTTTTGATAGCTCTAAGCACAACTGAGATATACTGCTTTGAACATATAGTACTAGACGTATGTTACAGGATTGATGGTGACCTGAAAATTTCAGTTCTCAAATTTCTCAAAACCCAGAGAAAATGGTTCAAAAATAGCAAACTTCCAAAAACGATTCCTGCAAAACTTGTTGAAAACCTGTTCCGTAAACTCCCCCGTAAAACTTTATGATTCACTTTTTCATTTTAAAAAAATCACTTTTTCCAGAACCTCAATTTCGAAATTCACACATCATTTTCTAATACATTTCCACCTGCCATTCACTCTATCACCTCATTCCTTATCTTTACTATAATATTTTCCTTTTTCCTTTTTTTGAAACTCTTTCTCTCCTTCTCTTTTTTCCTGAAGATGACCGCCCGTTTCCTTTTCTTTCTTCTTCCCGAAAAGGGCTTCATATTTCTCGGCGTCTCTCATTTTTCAGTGCTATTTCTTGAGGTTTGGAGGTGGTTGTCAACGGCTTTTGGTGGTTTTAAAAGAAAGAGGATTTCCTTTTTTGCGGAATGTATTAGGAGCAATGGCTCCTTGTAAAGACTTATTATTAGTTTTTGCTCGGATAGAATTTTGAAGGATTTTTTTCGAAAATATTTCGTAGCCTTACCCCGGTTTCACCAGAAAGGTTAATAGAGGAAATGTGAAACAAAACAGATTTTAATTTTATTTCCAATTTTTTCTTCAAATTTTGATAACCACCGAGAATGAGAAAGTTCTGGAACAAAGGTCAGTTTGGGAATTATTCTAGGATCCAAGAATAATTTTTTTTTCTCAAAACCTGATTTTGACAGATACTCATTAAAAATAGAGTTTTTTCTCAGTTTATTCTCTACATTTGTTGTGTTATAATCAGCCAAGCCAAAACCTTCAATTTTTAGACTGTCAAATTCAAGCCTTGTTTTAGGAACTTAAAATCTGGATATGGTAGATTAGAGAATTCTCTATCTATTGGTATAAAATATCATATAGAGTTGTAACGGAAAAAAGGTCCGAAAACCAAAATTTCGAACTAGAATTTCATAGCTCCAGATTTTTGCCACTGATTTTTTGACACAAACATGTAGGATATCTATATCAATTGATAGAGAATTTTTTGATCTACAACATCCAGTATTGAAATTATCAATATTTCAAAAAACTAAACCCTCATGACCAAAAAAAAATGACTGAAATTCATGTGAACTCAACTAAAAGCCATACTCACACCAACTCGATACAGCCTAACTATTTTTGGCCCTGACGGTTTTTATTTCAGTACTTCGATTTAAGAAGAAATTGGTAAACCTAGAAATTCCCTATCGATTGGTATAAATGTCATATATCTGTTTCTTGGCCATTTTCAACTTTCCCGAGGCCCAGGAAAGTAATAGCTGGGACCCTAAAAAACACCCGGGACCTTGTTTTATCGAACAGGGGTCCTTTGGAAATACCCGAAACTGCTAGAAATACCCGGCACCTATGAAATATACGGGACCCTTTCAGTTTCTCAATGGGTTTTGGATAGTAACCTATCCTCGGAGCATAAATTTAAGAACTTTGGTCTTATTAATTGAATCTTTTGCTTTCTCCTAATGCAAGGGTTCTATAAAAAAAACCTAGACCCAAGAACCAGCTACCTTGAGCGTTTTGCATCATTTTTTCTAGAAACTTACGTCAATTTTTTTCCTTTCATACCGCTAGACCAAACAACTCCAGAATAGCCAATCTGTGCTCCTTTTCTTTCCGTCTTTTTCTCAATGAATCGTCCTCCTTATCACACAAATAAAGAAACTGTGCTCTTTTCCATCACCTCCGTCTAAAACTGTGCTCTATGCTCGAGTTGTGAAATCAAAGTGTTAAGAAATTATTGTAGTGTTGTCATCATGTGTTATGTCCTCTTTTGGTTTCTTCGAGTGATAAAAAAGTTCGGGGCGCCCCGAAGCGACATAGAATAAATACAACACCTCTTGATAAGAATTCTTTAATTACTATCTATTCCTCATTCTTCATTTCTGACTCCTTACACCTGATTCTATTTCTAATTGCTCCAAAAAATGAAACTGTCTTCGAAAAAAAGATTATCATCAGAGAAAAGTGAGAAAAGCCTGAAAATGTCGACACCTGCCGGAGAAATTACCGAGGCGGATCGAAAATTGTTGGAGGAGCTCCGCAAAAGAATTGGACCGGAATTGGAATTGGTCAAGGCTTATGATGACGATTTTTCATTGATGAGATGGTTAATTGGATGGGATCGCAAGATTGGTTAGTTTTTATCTGTTGCTAGAAAAATTTTGGATATGAGAGGACGAATTTCGAGGAGCCGGGAAGAAAGCTCTTTGTAGGTCCAAATTATAAAGTAATTATCGAAAAAAAAATCTATTGAACGATTGTTATCAAGTTTAAACCTGAGGAGAAAAATTTTTCAGTACTGAAAATTCGGATTTCCAAGTTTTTGAGCTCTTTTTTGGCACAACTCTCTTTGGAACATGAAAAGCGAAAAAATTCCTACCGATTGGTTTAAATTTCATATAGGTTTGTAACAGAAAATTACAGCTAAAAAAAACTGGAAATCTCAGAAAATCAGATTTTTTCAGTTTTAGGTTTTTCAAGCTCTTTTTTATAAGAACCTATATCGTTTTTATACCGATCGCTAGAGTGGAAAATTCTCTATCGATTGGTATAAAAATCAAATAGGTTTGTATCAGAAAACGTGCCTGTAAAAGCTGAAAAACTCAGAAAATCAAATTTTTCAGCTTTACACTTTCAGATTTCCTGATTTTCTAGCGTTTTTTTGTAGATAGAGCAAAAAATTCCTTACCGATTGGTATAAATATCAGATAGGGTCGGTTCATAAAATGTGCTCCAAAATCCAAGTTTGAACAAACATTTCGATTTTCCCAATTTTTGGGACATTTTGTCTGAAACAAAACTATGAGGTATTTATGCCAATCGATAGAGAATTTTTTGATCTACCAGTCCCATTTTTGCCTTTCCGATGCTCCCCAAGAGCCAAATTTAAGCCTAACTTTACGAGTATTCCAGACATCGTCGTTCCCAAAATCAAGTTCTCCCTCCGCGCCATTCACGCCCTGGGACTCGACCAAGAAGATCTCTCGACCCTGGAAAAAGTGACTCAAAAATGTGACGACTGCAGTGTCCCTCTTCGATATCTCCCCGGTTCCCTGATTGGTTTCGATCATGAGAACAATGTGATCTCCCTCCAAATGATCGGACACTTGGATGCAGCTGGCTTGATGCCAGCAACCAGGAACTCTGATTTGTATCGAATGAGAATTGCCGAGAGTGAGGGTGTCATGCAAATTATCAGGTGGGTTGGGGGAAAAGAGAGTCACTCTAGTTACGTGTGGTCATTGTGTGTTTCTTTGTTTGCAGTGTGACTGATGAACACTGAATGAACTCTGATACGAAATAAGTTTCCAGAAAGAGAGAGAGAGAGAGAGAGAGAGAGAGAGAGAGAGAGAGAAGAGAGGTGTAAATGAAATGTGTTGATAAATTGGAAAAAAGGAATTATGAAAAGAGCAAATAGAGTTTTTGAGTAACTGAGTAAATATTTAATTAATGAGAACGAGCAGAACTTTTGAGAAACTAGAGAAAAATGTGGTTTTTGAGATAGATAGGAGCTAGGAGCTGGTATTAAGGCACGGTAGATCAAAAAATGCTGAACCCTCGGATTTTTTCGAAAGGACCTAGAGGATCTTGAAGATCTGGTAGACTGCCTGAACCGGTAGGTTTATAGACCCCGAAGACAAGGAATGTCTGAAATATTAAGCAGATTCAGTTGATCCTACTTAATCCTTGAAGTCCGGAATTTCCGAAAATTCTGGTAAAGTCCGAAAGGCCCAGAAGACTAGGAAGGCCTGCTAGGCCCAGCAGGTCTGAAGATCCCCCTAAAGGTCTATAGGGTCCATGAGAGCCAGCAGATCATGCAGACCCGGTAGTTCCGCAGAATGCACCCGGAGGCTCGGGAAGCCCTGAAAGGCCTGATGAGCCTAGAAGGCCCGGAAGGCTTAAGGGGCAGCATGATCTCTGGGAGGCCATAATGCCCATAGAGTTCATAAGAGCCAGAAGTCCTGTAAGACCCGCAAGATCCTGGAGGCTCTCAAGGCCCGAAAGGCCCAGAACGGCCGAGAAACCAGACAGGACCTGAAAAACCTGGCACGCTCTCCAGATCCGTTAGGCTCCTGTTAACCCCCAAGTATGCCTTAAGACCCCACCCATTCGCAAAAACCCAGCGTCGGAGGCGCGTAATGCCAAATACTACAGAAAATCCCTGATAAACTCATTCTAATACCTGATTTTTAGAAAAATGGAAAAAGAGCAGGGAAAACCATTCGGCACATCTGTCATCTTCGACCTTGACGGACTCTCCATGGCTCAAATTGACATGGCCGCTTTGAAGTGTGTCACGACAATGCTGTCACAACTTCAGGTACCACCCCCGAACTGTCTGCCCCGCTCCGAACTCTCTGAATCCCTGATTTCCAGGAAATGTTTCCGGATGTGATCCGCAAGATCTTCGTGATCAACACCCCGACCTTCATCCAAGTTCTATGGGGAATGATCTCCCCATGTCTTGCCAAGCAGACCCAGCAGAAGGTGAAAATATTGGGGAATGACTGGAAGCAGCATCTGAAGGAGAATATTGGAGAGGAGGTGCTGTTTGAGAGATGGGGTGGAACGAGAAAGGCGGAGACCGAGTATGGAAATGTTCGGATGGGAGGAAAGATCCCGGCGGAGTTGAGGTAAGGAGTACTGTATTTTTGAGGTTTTTGTAACCGAAAACCGGTATCTCAGAATTTCATTTTAAAAAATCCCACAAAACGGTCCGAAAACCAGCACAAAATCTCTATTTTGAAGCGAGTTATGCGCCTTCAAAGTTGGAGGTGCGAGAGTGAGAGACGCAGATAAGCTCGAATGTCTGCGTCTCTCACACTCTCCCCTCCTGTTCAGTTTGTCACTTCGATGAATGACGTTTCGAGCTCCCCGCACCAAGACGGTTTAGAAGTCCCCACAACCTTTTGTTCCGAACATTTTTGATCTTTGGGTCTCGCTACGAATTTAAAGGCACATACAGTAGCGAGAAATGGTGAGGGTCACTTTGCATTTCGAATCGTAGCTCGGTTCAAACCGATCCAATTGACTAGAAAATTTTTTCTGGAACTACTGATACTTATTGAAAGTGATCCTTCAATTTTTTGTCTGAATATTTTTTCAGACTTTTTCAGGAAATCACGTTTTCTGGAAAATTCTGGAAATTGAAAACCAAAACTTTTTTGTGTGGTGTTTTTTTTTCTTCATTTTGAATCAAAAATGTTATGATAGGATCAAATAAACAAAAAATATTGGTAGACTGGATTTAGAAACTCTGGCTCATGAGCTTTAGGCCTAAAAGCTCGAAATTGGAAATTTGGCTATAACAGTATAACTGTGTTCAAACTGCTTCATTTGATCTAGAAATTCGTGAGGACATCATTCTATGGCTTCTTATTGATATGCAACCAAGAATAGAGGTTTTAGAAAAACTCCATTTTTTGAATTTCAGTGTACCCTGGATGTGGGAGTGGAAGTGGAGAAATTCGAAAAAATAAAGTTTTCCCAAAATTTCTGTTCTTGATTGCATATCAATATAGAGCCATAGAGTAATGTCCTCACGAATTTTTAGATCAAATGAAGCAGTTTGAACACAGTTATACTGTTATAGCCTTTTTTTTCCAATTTCGAGCTTTTAGGCCTAAAGCTCATGAGCCAGAGTTTCTAAATACAGTCTATCGACATTTTTTGTTTATTTGATCCTATTATAACATTTTTGATTCAAAATGAAGTTAATAAAACACCACACAAAAAAGTTTTGGTTTTCAATTTCCAGAATTTTCCAGAAAACGTGATTTCCTGAAAAAGTCTGAAAAAATATTCAGACAAAAAATTAAAGGATCACTTTCAATACGTGTCAGTAGTTTCAGAAAACATTTCCTAGTTGATTGGATCAGTTTGAACCGAGCTACGATTCGAATTGCAAAGTGACCCTCACCATTTCTCGCTACTGTAGGTAGGACAACATCAAAAAAATCCAAACCAAGTCATGATTATACTCATTTGAACCGGTTCGAACCACTGATTCTATTTGAATAATTTTCATTGGATTCGGATAAAAACTGACCGAGACGCCGTAGATTTCGTATTTTCGTGGTGAGACCCAAAACATCAAATTTGAAAAAAAAGAAAACCTAGTCATGACTATACTCATTCAACCCGGCTTTGACTGCTGATTTTAACAGTATAATTTCCATAAAGTTAGGATCAAAACTGACCGAGATACAGTAGTTTTTGTATTGTATTTTCGTGGTGGGACCCAAAAATCAAAAATTTTCCAAACCTAGTCTTGATTATAGTCATTCAAACCGGTTTAATCTGTTGATTCTAACTGTGTAATTTCCATGAAGTTCGGATCAAAACTGACAGAACTACGGTAATGTTTGTATTTTCGTTGTGGGACCCAAAACATCTATTAGTGAAGTTTTTCGAAACCTAGTCATGATTATACTTGTTCGAATCGGCTTGGTTTGTTGATTCTTCTTGTCTAATTTTCATGAGGCTAGTATCAAAACTGGCAGAGAAACGATAGTTTTAAGGTGCATGCGCCTTTAAGTTAAAATAATAAATTAGACTGTCGTAAGAGGGGTCAACACATCTCCAAACAAACCCTTATCATTTCAATTTCCAGATACGACCCAGCCAACGACCTTCCTGCCGAGAAGCTCACCAAACTCACCATCTCCTCCCGCTCTACCTCCTTCGTCCCAATCACCCTTGAAGGAACAGTCCCCGGTCGAAAACTCTATTGGTGGTGGAGAATCGAGAGTAATGACATCAATTTCTGTATTCTTCGTGCAGCAGAGGGACAGGAGAAGGTCGCAGAGCATGATGATGATTATATGGTGCATCCGAAATTCAAACTTCAAACCGAATTCGTTCCGGAAGACGGAGAAGTGATGGCGGAGGAGCCGGGAGTCTATAAATTTGTGTTTGATAACACGCACAGTACATTTAGATCCAAGAATGTCAAGTATTTTATTGAGGTGCGGAATCCATAAGGAATGTCTTTCGGATGTTTTTTTTTTTGTGTATTAATTATTTATTCTTTTCATTTTTGATTCATAATTTCTTTATTTTTTGGTAGCCTTTGAAGATTTGATAGTCAAAATATATTGGTGGTTTTTTGATCTGAACAATATAAATTATATTAATTCACTCAGTTTTTAACAGTAAACACAACATGGCCTAGAAAACAGGATTCTGGGATTTCTAGGCCACCTAACCGAAGACATCTGACATCTGACATTCGAAGACATCTGTGAAATATTTGCCATATGATCCTGATCACATTGCTTTTTATAGAACTCAAAAATGTCGGTTTTGAGCCGAGTTATGACGATTTCCCCCTGAAAATCCTATTGCTCAGAATAAAAATTTTCAGTATTTTGGTTATACCCAGGCTCAAGCTCAATATTTTTGAGTTTTACAAACACCATTGTGTTCAGGAACTATTGGCGGATATTATGGCCTGAAAATCCAAGATTTTGGATTCCTAGGCCACCCGATTTGGAGAACCAGAAAATTCAGAATAATCGCGTTGAGATTCATAACTTTGAAAAGACTATGAGAATTCTGATAAAAATCTAACAGCTATTAGTGTTAATCCATCAATTACGATCTAATGACAGATGCACCTGTCCTATTATACAATGACAAGGGGCCCTGTTAAACACAGCAATCAACCTCTCCCCATCCTGACTAGCACACTCAACACAGTCATTCATTCCAACAAACACATACCACACAACGTCTTCTATCGATCTGACCACTTGCCATTCACTTTCTCTTCATCAACACTGAGCAATAATGTCTCATTCCCGTCCTGTTAAGTTTCCACTTCTCAAACTCCCATTTCTCTGCATTGAATGTGTTATCAAAAACTGGGACGATATTTTTGACATGTAAGTCCATATTATCAAGAACTTCTTCTAAAAAGCACTTAATTCCAGAATCTTCTTTGCTCTCATCTCCGAAAGAACCCGTCTAGTTGTCAAAAGTTTGAAGATTCCTCTGAACGGAGTCGGAGTACATCTACTAAAAAAGAAATGGATAACGCTGGGGACTATTCGTAGGATGTGGAATTTCAAGGATACAAGTTTGGGATCTTCGTTCAATCAGAATTCAAGAAAAGTTCCCCTTGTGCTCAAAAAGAATACGATTACATTGTATACCAGGTAAGTATTCGAGATTTTCAGAGATTTTTTTAGTTTTTTGAGATGAGTTTCAAAAACGAGAAATTCTCCAATCTACCCTAGCTTTTAAGTTCAAAACATGTTTTTCCAGTAAAACGGACTATGATCTTGAGTCATACACCGATGGAAATGAATTGATTGCTTCAAAAATGGCAATGGAATTTCTGACTGAAGTTTTCAAATGCTCAGTTGAAGCAGTCGAAATTGATGGGGATAACCTCCCAGAATCAGGAAATATTGGTGTCAAGTCTACTGTAATACTGTGTATTAACCAAAATAGTTTACATCCATTTGGTTATGCTCAAAGCCAAAAAATGAAATTGTTGTTGGAAAACCTGGAAGTAACTGGCACATGTCATTTCTGGGTGCTAAACACCGAGAAGAATTTCTATTGTGACCCAAAACTTTTCAAATGCAAAAAGTTGGTGTTTTGGATGTATTCAGGTGCCTGGGTTACCCGGGAGATCCTTCTGCAGTTTGAAGTTCCCCGATTAACATTCCATGAATGCTCGTTTTCTGTGGAAGATATCCTTTCATTTGTCACCAATTGGTTTCATTCTGACAGCAAGAATTTTGAATATCTTTACATTGAATACCAGAACAAACGCATTTCTTTGGAGAAATTCCAAACGGAAGATTTGAGTCCGTTAGTATTCAATGAGAGAAACCGTATTCCGATGTGAGTTCAGCTAATGTTTTACCTCAGCTAATTTGATACCATTTTCAGAACAGAATATTTTAGAGGCATTAATTTTTCCAAAGGGCTGGAGATCGTCCGTCTTGATGGCTTAGTAGCAACTATTCATGTCACAAGAGGAGCTTTCCTATTCTACATCTGGCATGATTAATGAATTCGATGTCGCTCAAATGGGCCCAACCGAGCCAATCAATTCAACCAAATTATTTTTTAAATATGTTTTTTAAAATTCGTCCTTCTCCAACAATACTTTCAGTAATAATAATTCTTGACGAACTTCATGCATCTTCAATTGTTTTGTCTGTGATTTCTTCTTGATTGTTTTATACGAGAAGATTTGCGCCGCTTCGCGGCTCCAATCTTCTCGCTTCACACGGGCTGGGTGAGTTCGCTTGGGAAAACGTCAGTCTCAAAATGGTGTTCTTGAAACAAATGAGAAATGATAAGGTGAAAAATAATAATTCGATTCCGATGGGAGTGATGGTTTCAACTGTGCCAGTTCACGTTGGTTAGCAGTTCATATCCCGCCAGCGAGTCTTTTGTGAGCCTTATCTTAGCACAGAGGCCTCTAGATCTCTAAATGAAAAATGAAAAAGACGGGCATCATCATGGTGAAATTCTGTTTCGCAATGTGAAAGACCCATGAAAATCGGCTCAGTAGGAACGGCGCTAGACCCGGAAACACGCATACAGACACACAGAAAGCGGTGATTGTTAATAGTAAAGATCAACTTTTTATAAATGTTTTGTTTTGAAGAGACTCTGAGAATTATGATAAAAATCTAATGTTGACCCATCAAATACTCACTAATGACAGGTGCATCTGGCCTTTTATACAAGGACAAGGGACCCCGTTAAACACATCATTCAACATTCTTTCGTTCTCACTGGGTCAATCATTATTCAACCTCTCCTCGTCCTGACTAGGTCACTCAACACATTCATTCATTCTTGCAAACACATACCACACCACGTCTCCTATCGATCTGTACCCTTGCTATTCAGTCTATTCTCATCAACACTAAGCAATAATGTCTCTCTCCCGTCTTGCTAAATTTCCACTCCTAAAACTTCCATGGCTTTGCATTGAATGTATTACTAGAAACTGCGATGCTTTTGATATGTAAGTCTATTGTTTTCGATTCCCCTCAAAAACTCTAAATTCCAGAATATTCTTTGCTTTGATATCCAAGAAAACTCGACGAATCGTGAAAAGTTTTAAGATTCCTCTGAACAGAATTCAAATATTCTTATCAGACACGACAAGGATATGGCTGGGTGGTTTCTCTAAATCTTGGAATTTTAGTAAACCAAGTTTGGAATTGTCTTTTCACCAACATTCCAGGAGAATCCCTCTTATGCTCCGAAACAATTCGGTTCCGTTGTATACCAGGTAATTGTGGAAAACACACGGAAATTCAAAGCATGTTTTTTTTCAGTAGAACGAAGGATACTCTCAAATCATACACCCATGGGAATGAAGTGACTGCTTTAAAATTGGTGATGGAATTCCTGAATGAAGTTTTCAACTGTTCAGTTGAAGTAATACGCATTGATGGAGGTAACTTCCCAGAATCAGGAGATGTTGGTGTCAAATCTACTGAAAACCTGACTATCACCCAAAACCGTTCACAGCCGTTTGGTTATGCTCAAAGCCAAAAACTGAACTTGTTGCTGGAAAGACTGGAAGTGACTGACACATGTAGTTTTTTGCTGAATAGCACAGAAAAGAATTTCAATTGGGACCCGAAGCGTTTCAAATGCCAAAAATTGGAGTTCTGTTTGGGTTCAGCTGCATGGATCACCCGGGAGATCCTTCTGCAGTTTGAAGTTCCCCGATTGACATTCCATGAATGTCCATTTTCTGTGGAAGATATTGTTTCATTCGTCACCAAATGGTTTCACTCTGACAACAAGAAATTTGAATATCTTTACATTGGATCCCAGAACAATTACATTAATTTGGAGACGTTCGAAGACTTGAATCCGTCACCATTTAGCGGGAGAAACCGTATTCCACTGTGAGTTTATCTAATGTTCTGTCTCAGCTAACTTTATAATATTTTCAGAGCAGAATCATACATATACATGGATTATTCCGATGGGCTTGAAATCGTTCGTCATGACGGCTTATCAGCAAATATTCATGTCCAAGGAAGAGCTTTTTTGTTCTACGTTTGCCATAACCAATGAGCTACCACACAATACTAAATCACTAAAACAAGAACAACTCTGAAATGTGGCCACACTGACCAATCTGTTTCATTAAATTCTTTTTTTTTCCGTAAAATATAAACATATTCGTCTCTGTCCTTCTCCAAACAACTTTTTAGTAATGATAATAATTTCTGACAAATTTCATGCTTTTCAATTTTTTTTCTGTGATTTTTTCTTGATTGTTTTAGACTAATTGAATTTAGATTTAATAAATATATCTCTCTCAAAGACTTATGAAAATCTAACAGCTAATAGCGTTGACTAATCAAATACGCTCTAATGACAGGTACACCTGGCCTATTATACAAGAACAAGGGGCCCTGTTAAACACAGCATTCAACGTTCCTCATTTCTGACTAGGCCACTCAACACACTCATTCATTCCATCAAACACATACCACACAACGCCTTCTTCTATCGATCTGACCTCTTGCCCATCAGTTTCTTTTTCATCAACACTGAGCAATGTCTTTATCACGTCCTGCTAGATTTCCATTGCTCAAGCTTCCATGGCTCTGCATTAAAGACGTTGTCAAAAGCTGTGATATTTTTGATATGTAAGTTTCTTATTTTCCGAATATTTCTCTGAAATTCTGAATTCCAGAATATTCTTCGCTGCCATCTCTCAGAAAACCTGTCGAATCGTAAAAAGTTTTAGGATTCCTCTCAACGGAATCCAGATGTTCCTGAAAGAACGGAAAAAGATAATTCATTTGGGCAGAGGAAGTTGGCTTTTTATAAATCCAAGTTTGCATCCATATACATCCATTCGACAGCATTTGTACTTAAGAAAAGATCCTCTCGTTCTCCAAAACAACGCGATGCCGTTGTATACCAGGTGTGGTTTTTTAAGTTTTTTTCCTTATACAACCCTACATGATTTTCATATCAAGCAATTTTCGGATAAAGATGTATCAGAAAATGTCTCTCAATAACCAAAATTTTTGATTTTTTTTTCAGTAAATGGGTCCCATCTAATACATGGGACCGTTCTCTCGTGTCATACACCGATGGAAATGAAGTGACTGCTCTAAAAATGGCGATGGAATTCTTGAATGAAGTATTCAAGTGCTCAGTTGAAATTTTAGATATTGAAGAGAGCGACTTTCCGGAATCTTTCGGTGTCAAATCTACTGAAACCCTCGCTATTCGTTATCGAAACTCACAGCGGTTCGGTTATGCTCAAAACCAATTACTGAATTTGTTGTTGAAGAGCCTGGAAGTGACTGGCACATGCAATTTTTCGGTGACTAAGACAAAAAAGAATTTCTACTGTGACCCGAAACTGTTCAAATGCCGAAAATTGGTGTTTTTGCCGGGTTCAACTGGATGGGTTACAAGGGAGATCCTTATGCAATTCGAAGTCCCTCGATTAGAAATTAATAAATGTCAGTTATCCGGGATGGATATCTTTCCATTTGTCTCTCAATGGCTTCATTCTTCTAATCGAAATTTTGAATATTTATATATTAAATGCGAAAGTAGACAGTATTCTGTGGAGCAGTTCCGAGACTTGAATCCAGTACCATTCAGTGGGAGAACCCGTGTTCCACCGTGAGTTTAGCTAATGTGTAACCTCAACAAACTTAATACCATTTTCAGAACAGAATCATTTACTGGAATTGATTTTTCCCAAGGACTGGAAATCGTTCGGCAAGACGGCTTTGTAGCAACCATTCATGTCAAGGGAAGATATTTCTTTTTCTACGTCTGGAATAACCAATCAGCTATTACACAGCACTAGGCTGCTAAACGTCATCGAGCACCGATGTGTCTACACGGGTTGATCCATTTCACTAATTTTTTTCATTTTCCCAGATGCCTTTCAACATTCGATTTGTGTTCACTTGTCCCTGCGGGTCGACCCATTTCTGCGAAAAAATACTGCTTCGTAATAAAATTTTTCAAGTATTTTTCATGCAGCTTCCGTTTTTGTTTGTCTGTGATTTCTCTTCGATTGTTCTATATTAATTGAATTGAGATTCTATAAATATTTCATTTTGAAGAGACTCTGAGAACATTGATAAACATCTAACAGCTATTAGCATTAACACATCAAACGCGCTCTAATGACAGGTGCACCTGGCCTATTATACAAGTACAAGGGCCCCAAGTACACACATCATTCATCCTTCGTCTTAACTAGGCCAGTCCATACACTCATTCATTCCAACAAACTAATACCACACAACGTCTTCTATCAATCGTTACTCTTGCCAGTCAGTCTATTCTCATTAGCACTAAGCAATAATGTCGCTCTCCCGTTCTGTCAAGTTTCCACTTCTCAAGCTTCCATGGCTCTGCATTGAAGGCGTTGTCAAATGCTGGGATATTTTTGATATGTGAGTCCATATTTTCAGAATATTTCTTTGAAAGTTTAAATTTCAGAATTATTTTTGCTTTGATTTCCAAGAGAGCGCGTCAAATCGTAAAACAATTGAAGATTCCTCTGAACAGAATAGAAATATCCGCGTCAGACCGGAAATGGATTAGGCTGGGCTCTGGAAAGTGGCATTTTAGGAATGAGCGTCAAACGGAATCATTTTTTGATAAGTATACCAATTCAAGGAAATATCCCCTTGTGCTCCAAAAGAATGCGTTTCCATTGTATACCAGGTAAGTGTGGAAGAGCCACAAAAGATCAAAACATAATTTTTTAGAAAAACCGTCCGTTCTCTCGAGTCATACACCGATGGAAATGAAATGATTTCTTTAAAATTGGCGATGAAATTTTTAAATGAGGTGTTCAAGTGCTCAGTTGAAGAAGTCAACATTTATGGGGATAACTTCCAAGACTCAGGAGATATTGGTGTTCATTCTACTAGGAACTTTTATGCTTCCTATCTAAACTTACACGATCAAACCCAAATCCAAACGCTGAACTTATTGTTGGAAAAGCTGGAAGTAACTGGCACATGCAATATTCATGTGTATAACTCAGGGAAGGGTTTTCATTGTGACCCAAAACTATTCAAATGCAAAATGTTTGTGTTCGGGACTTGTTCAGATGTCTGGGTCACTAGGGACATACTTCTGCAGTTCGAAGTTCCTCAATTGAAATTCTATCAGTGTTCGTTTTCTGTAGAAGATATTTTATCATTTGTTACTAACTGGTTTCATTCTGACGATAAGAAACTGGAATATTTATTTATTCTCATTCAGGACAATCAAATTACTTTGGAGAATTTTCAAAAGGAGGAATTGAATCTAGTACCATTTAGTGAGAGAAATCGTGTCCCATCGTAAGTTCCGCTAGTGTGTAGCTTCAGCTAATTTAATAACATTTTCAGATCAGAATATTTTAGAGATATTGATTTCTCCAAAGGGCTGGAAATTGTCCGTCATGACGGCTTATCAGCAAGTATTCATGTCACTGGAAGAGATTTTCTATTCTACATCTGGCGTAAGCAATGAACCCGGCTGCATCTAAAATAGACCCGAACCAGCCAATCCATTTCATTTAATCGTTTTTTAAATATAATGTAAACATATTCCCTCCAAACAATGCTGTCAATAATAATAATTTTTGATAAATTTCATGCGGCTTTAATTTTCTATTGCTTGTGATTTCTTCTTGTTTGTTTAATTTTAACTTAATTGACATTTGATAAATATTTCATTATGAAAAGACTCTGAGCATTATGATACAAATCTAACAACTATTGGCGTTAATCCATCAAATACGCTCTAATGACAGGTGCACCTGTTCTATTGTACAAGTATTAGGGGCCAAGTACATACATCATTCTTTCCTCGTCTTGACGAGGCCACTCAACACACTCATTCATTCCAACAAACACATACCACACAACGTCTTCTATCGATCTGTACTCTTAACACTCCGTACAGACTGTTTTGTCATTTGTATTCTTCAAATATGTCTCTATCCCGTCCTGTCAAGTTTCCACTTCTCAAGCTTCCATTTCTCTGTATTGAATGTGTTGTCAAAAGCTGGAATGCTTTCGATATGTAAGTTTCTTATTTTCCGAATACACCATTTAAAAGTCTGCATTCCAGAATATTCTTTGCTCTGACTTCCAAGAGAACGCGCCAAATCGTGAAACATTTGAAGATTCCTTTGAACGAAATCCAAATTTTCCTCTCAGAACTGAAATATATTAGGCTGGACAGTTCGTTTAAAGATTGGTTTTTCAGGGATGAGAGTGAGAAGGAATCATCTTTTGAATACTACTTTAGGTATACAGATTTAAAAAATTATTCCCTTGTGCTTCAGAAAAATGCGATTCCACTGTATACCAAGTGAGCATGGAAAACCGACCAAAATTTTAAACATGTTTTTTTCAGTAGAACAAACAAAGATATCACGTCATACACCGATGGAAATGAATTAGCCGCTTTAAAAATGGCGATGGAATTCTTGAATGAAGTTTTCAACTGTTCAGTTGAAAGAGTCTGGATTTCCGGCGGAAACTTCCCAGAATCAGGAGACATTGGTCTCAAATCTACTGTAAACCTAAAAATTTATTTTGGTTGTGCTAGAAGCCAAAAGCTGAATTTACTGTTTGAGAATCTGAAAGTCACTGGCACATGCTATTTCCAAGTGTTTAGCACAGAAAAGGATTTTTATGTTAACCCAAAACTGTTCAAATGCAAAAAGTTGATAATCCACTCGGATTCAGCTGCCTGGGTAACCAGTGAGATTCTTCTCCAGTTCGAAGTTCCTCGATTAAATTTTTGTGATTGTCCGTTTTCTGCGGAAGACATCGTTTCATTTGTCACTCATTGGTTTCATTCTGACAATAAGAAATTGGAATATTTATATATTGAATTCCGAATCGGACAATTTTCTTTGGAGAATTTCCTAACAGAAGAATTGAATCCAGTACCATTTGATGGGAGAAACCGTGTGCCATCGTAAGTTTAACTAACTTTTTACCTCAGCTAATTTATTACCATTTTCAGATCAGAATCTTTTAGTGATATTGATTTTTCCGAGGGACTGGAAATTGTTCGTCCCGACGGATTAGGAGCAACTATTCATGTCAATAATTGGAGTTTTTTGTTTCACGTTTGGCATAACCAATCAGCTATTACACAATTCCAGAATCTTCTATTTCAACATGTATAAAAATTGATTTTCTTTTTCATATATTTTTTTGTGTCTTTTCTTCTCCTAAATTGCTTTCAATGGCCATGATTCTTAATAAATTCCATTCCGCTTCAGCTTTCTATTTTCTGATTAAAATCTAACAGCTATTAGCGTTGACCCATCGAATAAACTCTAATGACAGATACACCTGCCCTATTATACAAAGGGCCCCTTTGAACACATCATTCAACCCTTCTTCGTCCTTACTTGGCCACTCAACCCACTCATTAATTCTTGCAAGCACATACCACACAACGTCTTCTTCTATCGATCCGTACTCTCACCATTTCGTCTGTTCTTATAAGCACTAACAGTGAACAATAATGTCTCTTTCCCGTCCAGCTAGATTCCCATTACTTAAACTTCCATGGCTCTGCATTGAATGTGTTATCAAAACCTGGGATATTGTCGATATGTAAGTTTCTTATTTGCCTAAAATTCCTTCTAAAGTCCTGATTCCAGAATAATCTTCGCTGTAATCTCCAAGAAAACCCGTCAAATCGTGAAACATTTGAAGATTCCTTTGAACAGAATTGATATATTCTTGTCAAACCAGAAATTTATTGAGCTGGGCGATTCGTTTAAAAAGTGGCATTTCAGGAATGAAAAAGAACCGAAATCATTTTTCGAAAAGTATAACAATTCGAAGAAAAATCCACTCGTGCTCCAAAAGAATGCGATACCTCTGTATACTTGGTCAGTGTGGAAACCCCAAAGAAATCCAAAATATATCATTTCAGTAGAACAGACGTTTCACTTGAGTCATTCTGCAAAGATAATGAAATAACTGCTTCAAAAATGGCTATGGAATTTCTGACCGAAGTTTTCAAGTGCTCAGTTGAAACAGTTTACATTGATAGGGATAGCTTCCCAGAATCAGGAGATGTTGGTGTCAAATCTACTGTGAAACTAACAATTGATCTCAACTTTCATGATGCTCAAGACCAGAAACTGAGCTTATTGTTGGGGAATTTGGAAGTGACTGGAACATGCGCGCTTTGGATGGCTATCACAGAAAAGGATTTCTATGTAGACCCGAAACTTTTCAAATGCAAAAAGTTAATGTTCTTCCCTGGTTCAGCTGCCTGGATTACCAGGGATATCCTTTTGCAGTTTGAAGTTCCTCAATTGAAATTTGAATATTGTCCGTTTTCTGTGGAAGATATTCTGTCCTTTGTCACTCATTGGTTTCATTCTGACAATAAGAAACTGGAGTATTTCTTTATTCTCCTTCAGGGCAAACAAATTTCTTTGGAGGAGTTTCGAACGGAAGAATTAGACCTCATACCGTTCAGTGGGAGAAACCGTGTCCCATCGTAAGCTTAACTTACGTTTTACCTCAGTTAATTTATTACCATTTTCAGATCAGGATATTTTGGAGATATTAATTTTTCCGAAGGACTGGAAATCGTTTGCCAAGACGGCTTAGAAGCAACTATTCATGTTACAGGAAGAGAGTTTCTATTCTACGTTTGGCATAATCAATGAACCCGGCTGCATTTAAAATGGGTCCGAACCAGCCAATCCATTCAACCAAATTCTTTTTTTTTAAATATAATATAAACATATTCCCTCCAAACAATGCTGTCAGTAATAACAATTTGAACAAATTTCATGCAGCTTCACTTTCCATTTGTCTGTGATTTCTTCTTGATTGTTTTATGATTAATTGAACTGAGATTCAATGAATGTTTCATTTTGAAGAGACTCTGAGCATTATGATGAAAATCTAACAAGATATTATCGTTGACACCATCAAATACGCTCTATTGACAGGTGCACCTGGCCTCATACAAGTACAAGGGGCCTTGTTAAACACAGCATTGAACCTCCCTCCTTACTGACTAGGCCACTCAACACATTCATTCGTTCCATCAAATACATACCACACAACGCCTCCTATTGATCTGACCTCTCGCCATTTAGTTTCTTTTCATTAACACTAAACAGTAATGTCTCTTTCCCGTCCTGTCACATTCCCACTGCTCAATCTCCCATTTCTTTGTATTGAATGTGTTATTAAAAACTGGGTTCTATTTGATATGTAAGTTTCTTATTTGCCTAATATTCCTTCTAAAGTATCAATTCCAGAATAATCTTCGCTGTCATCTCCAAGAAAACCCGTCAAATCGTGAAACATTTGAAGATTCCTCTGAACGGAATCAGAATATTTTTGTCAGACTGGAAATGTATTGAGCTGGGCAGTTCGTGGCAGAAGTGGCATTTCAGGAATATAAGTGAATCATTGTTGCATGAGCAGCAACAAAATTCAAGTAAATTCTCCTTTGTACTCCAAAACAATGCGATTCCGTTGTATACCAGGTATGTGTTGAAGGAAAAACAAGTTCTAGTTCTATTCGTTCCTTTTTTCTTGCTGGCGTCATGATTTGGTTCCATTCAGCTCCAATTTTTTTTTTGTATACCTTTCAGGAAAACAGGCCCTTCTCTCGATTCATACTCCAATGAGAATGAAGTTACTGCTTTAAAAATGGCAATGGAATTTCTGAATGAAGTTTTCAAGTGCTCAGTTGAAAGAGTCGAAATTTATAATGATAACTTCCCAGAATTGGGAGACATTGGTGTCAAGTCTACTGTAAACCTCAATATTGGCCGTCACTTTGGTTATGGTCGAAGCCAAAAACTGAGTTTATTGTTGGAGAATCTGGAAGTGACCGGCACATGTAGTTTACATTTGAATAACAAAGAAAACGGTTTCTATGTTGACCCAAAACTTTTCAAATGCAAAGGATTGGTGTTTTCGATGGATTCAGGTGCCTGGGTCACCAGGGAGACCCTTCTGCAGTTTGAAGTTCCTCAGTTGAGCTTCTATCATTGTCTGTTTTCTGTGGAAGATATCGTTTCATTTGTCACCAATTGGTTTCACTCTGACAACAAGAAGTTGGAATATTTATTCATTACCAATCAAGACATACAAATTTCCTTTGAGAATTTTCAAACGGAGGAGTTGAAACCGATTCCATTCAGTGGGCGACACCGTGTCCCAGCGTAAGTCCAGCTAATATGTAATTTCAGCTAACTTAATAGAATTTTCAGAACATTTAGATATATTGATTTTTCCGAGGGGCTGGAAGTCGTTCGTCATGATGGCTTCAAAGCAACTATTTATGTCAAAGGAAGGGATTTTCTATTCTGCATCTGGCATGACCAATAGGATGTTACACAAATCGTCAAAACAACGCCATCGGGCACCAATGTGACTACAAGGGTTGATCCATTTCACTAATTTACTTTATATTCCAAGATGTTCATCCACATAGGATTTGCATTCACTTGCTCCTATACTTTTTTGAAGTTATCACTCCACCTAATTTATATACATACCAAAAGCTTTTTAAAGTTTTATAAAAATATATATTCATGTCTCTGTCCCTCTCCAAATAATGCTTTCAGTAATAATTTTTTTTTGATAAATTTCATGCAGCTTCAATTTTTTTTTGTGTTGTAGAAGTTAACAGACGAGGGGTATAGAAGGAGATCCCACGGTTTCCCCTCACCTTCTTTATTTCGTTTAAATAAACCGTAGTGACCAAAGTTGTTTCTTTCCACTGAATCACCACTTGATGAACGCAATTGTTGTATTGGCAATTGCCACACTGTGATTTTTTCTAGATTGTTTCATATTTAGGATTCATAAATATTTTACAGGGTGGCTTTTAAATACTGCAACGCGTTTGAACGAGCGTATCTCACCAAATAAAATTAAGAAAGGTCTGTAAGTCAACAAAATAATTTTTCATATACATGAAAACAAGAAAAAATAAGAACTGTCTGATACTGCCACCTCCCCCTTTGATGGCAGCCTTAAGACACTCTGGCTAAACATCGGCTGCGGCACGGAGGTATTTCAAGGGAAGGTGGTCCTATTCCTCGGCTAGTTTTTTTATTTAGACCCTCCACACTTCAGTGGGTTTTCACACAAGCCTTGTTTTACAAAACTGACAAACAGAAAAGTTAACCCGGTTCAAATTTGGAGAGAAAAGAGGCCATCCGTCCTTGTTGGGAAAACTGAGGAAATGACCCTTAAACTACTTTTTAGTGGTTTTGGACGTTTTTGCCGGTAATCCACCTTGTTAGATGTCCAATATTGTTGTCTATAGTGGTCTCGGACACATAGGAGTGTGTGGCTCTTTGAAATCTTCCTCTTATAAGTTTTATTTTTGATTCTGATCCCTTGAATGACAAAAAGCAGAAGATACCAAAAATCATCACACCAATTTAATGAGACGTCGTACGAATTGTTCCACTGTTGACAAAATGTCGTCGACGACTCGTAGAAAGCACTCGGTGACTTTGGGAGTTGAACTCAACCACCACTGTGAATAATTTCTCGTCCTAGAATACATTTACCAAATGTTCGCCACCTCGCGTGCCAGGCAACAAGTTTCTCGGTGGACAGTCGGCTTAGCCATTCTGCGGAAACAAAAGCTATGAAGCTGAAAATTTCTGGGAACTATAATAAATTAATAATGAAAATTTTAAAAACCTTAGGCCGCCCGAAAAATGCGCCTCGGTCTCCAGAATCGAGCCAAAAAAGCGTTGCAGTATTTAAAAGCCACCCTGTATTTTAAAAAGACTCTGATATTTCTGATAAAAATCTAACAGAAGCAATTGGCGTTGATCCATCAAATACACTCTAGTGACTGGTATTGTGAATACGGCGGTGTTTGGGCTTGGCAACACGGAGGCCGTGCCCGGCAACGGATGCATTTAGGCAGCCAAATTTTAAAATTATGACTAGGGCCTGATTATAATCATAACTGCCGTTTCCGTTCGATATTCTGCATGATAATCGGAAGTCACGGGAGTTCCTGCTATGCTCGCATATAGTGTACACATCTAGGTAACCAGGCGATTGGGACACTGCACCTGGAAAATCTTACACTGAAGTGGATGTTACTCGGATGAACTTTTCCCTAACTACTCTTGGATTCGTGCTTGCAAGAGGATGCGAAAAACTTCTACGAGTGGATGAAACCGCAGCCGACACAGGGATCGAAGAAACATCGAGAAATGATTGATAGGATTAGTATAAACATTCGGATCGCTTTTGAACTTAGTCTCAGCTCAATCGGACATGGTTGTCATTCAAAAGCAGGCAGATGTATGGTATCACTCAAGTCAA
>GL379836.1:308626-327395 GCA_000143925.2 Caenorhabditis brenneri | reverse complement strand
TTCGACATGACTGTCCCGTCGTAGATCCTGAAAATGAAAATGTTTTTTTTTCTCTCTGAAAAGCGATTTCTACGAAACCCGAACAAAAGAAAAGTATGAATAGGCGGGTGTCTATTCAATACCGTATCTATTTGAAATTTTGAGTATTATCATGTAAATCATCTGAAAAAATTGACTGAAGTTTTCAAAGTTTGATTTTCCACAATACACCTGGCCTATTTTACAAGGACAAGGGACCCTGTTAAACACATCATTCATCCTTCCCTCGTCTTGGCTAGGTCACTCAACACAGTCATTCATTGTATCAAACACATACCACACAACTTCTTCTATCGATCTGGTCTCTCTCCATTCAGTTTCTTCTATTATCACTGACCAATAATGTCTCTCTCCCGTCCAGCTAAATTTCCAATGCTCAAGCTCCCATTTCTCTGCATTGAATCTGTTATCAGGAGCTGGAATATTTTTGATATGTAAGTTTTTATTTTCAGAATTCTTCCTCTAAAAGTCAGTCTGAATTCCAGAATATTCTTCGCTCTGACTTCCAAGAGAGCGCGCCAAATCGTGAAATATATGAAGATTGCTTTGAACAGAATTGAAATATCTCTCTCAGACCTGAAATATATTGAGCTGGACAGTTCGTTAAAAAAATGGTATTTCAGCGATAAGAGTGAGAGAAAATCATTTTTTGATAAGCATCGCAATTCTAGGAAATATCCCCTTTTGCTCCAAAAGAATGCGATACGTCTGTATACTGTGTAAGTGTGGAAACCCCAAAGAAATTAAAAATATATTTTTTCAGTAAAACAGACATTTCACTTGAGTCATACTCCACTGAAAACAAATTTATTGCTTTTAAATTGGCGGTGAAATTTCTGAATGAAATGTTCAAGTGCTCAGTTGAAGCGATCCACTTTGATGGGGATAACTTCCCAGAATCAGGAGATATTGGTGTCAAATCTACTGTAAATTTAAGTGTTGATGATCGTACCTTACCGTCGTTAGGTTATGCTCAAAGCCAAAAGCTGAACCTATTGTTGGAGAATCTGGAAGTAACTGGCAGATGCACGATAATGAAGAACACAGAAAATGGTTTCTATGTTGAACCGAAACTATTCAAATGCAAAACGTTGATTTTTTGGCCGCATTCGGCTGCTTGGGTCACCAGGGACATACTTTTGCAGTTTGAAGTTCCTCGATTAACATTTCTTGGATGCCCGTTTTCTGTGGAAGATATTCTATCATTCGTCACTCATTGGCTTTTTTCTGACAATAAGAAACTGGAATCTTTATTTATTCTCATTCAGGACAATCAAATTACTTTGGAGAATTTTCAAACGGAGGAATTGAATCCAGTACCATTTAGTGAGAGAAATCGTGTCCCATCGTAAGTTCCGCTAGTGTGTAGCTTCGGCTAATTTAATAACATTTTCAGATCAGAATATTTTAGAGATATTGATTTCTCCAAAGGACTGGAAATAGTCCGTCATGACGGCTTATCAGCAACTATTCATGTTACAGGAAGAGATTTTCTATTCTACATCTGGCATAATCAATGAATCCGGCTGCATGGCCCAAACCAGCAAATCCATTTCACTTGATTGTTTTTTAATTATAATATAAACATATATATATATTTGTGTCTTTGTTCCCTCCAAAAATGCTTTGAGTAATAAAAATTTTTGATAAATTTCATGCAGCTTCAGTTCTCTATTATCTGTGATTTCTTCTTGATTGTTTTATAATTGATTGAATTGAGATTTAATAAATATTTTATTCTTAATAGTCTCTGAGAAATTTTGATGAGAATCTAACAGATATTATCGTTGACCCATCGAATACGCTCTAATGACAGGTGCACCTGCTCTATTATACAAGTACAAGGGACCCTGTTCAACACCACATTCAACCTTACCTCGTCTTGACTAAGCCACTCAACACACTCATTCATTCATTCCATCAAACACATACCACACAACGTCTTCTATCGATCTGACCTCTTGCCATTTCGTGCATTCTCTTCAACACTGACTGATGTCGCTTTCCCGTCCTGTTAGATTTCCACTACTCAAACTTCCATTTCTCTGCATCGAATGTGCTGTCAAAAACTGGGATATATTTGATATGTAAGTCACTAATTTCCAGATATTCCTTCAAAAGTCTCAATTCCAGAATATTCTTCGCTCTTTTCTCCAAAAAGACCCGTCGAATCGTGAAACATTTGAAGATTCCTCTCAACGGAATCAGAATATTCCTGGCAACCCGGAAATGGATTGAGCTAGACAGCTTCTCTAGAGAATGGTATTTCAAGAGTCGGAGCGAAAACGAATCATCGTTCGTTGAGCATCGAGGTTTGAGTAAATACCCCCTTTTGTTCCAAAACAATGGAATTCAACTGTTTACCGAGTAAGTGTGAAAACCCGACAAAAGTTCGAAGTATTTTTTTCAGAAGAACGAGCCGTTCTCTCGAGTCATTTACCGATGGAAAGGAAGTAACTGCTTTGAAAACGACGATGGAATTTCTGACTGAAGTTTTCAAGTGCTCAGTTGAAACAGTCGACATTAATGGGGATAACTTCCCAGAATCAGGAGATGTTGGTGTATGTTCTACTATGAACCTGTGTGTTACCTATCTAAACTCAGATACGTTTGGTCAAAAGCAAAAACAAAAGCTGAATTTGTTACTGGAAAACCTGAAAATAACTGATACATGCAATGTTGTGACTAACACAGAAAATTTCTATGTTGACCCGAAACTTTTCAAATGCAAAACGTTAGTGTTCGGGACGCGTTCAGCTGCCTGGGTAACCAGGGAGATCCTTATGCAGTTTGAAGTTCCTCAATTGACATTCTTCGTATGCCCGTTTTCTGCGGAAGACATTGTTTCATTTGTCACTAAGTGGTTCCATTCTGACAATAAGCAGTTGGAATATTTATTGATTGCACTCCGTAGCGTACCGATTTCCTTGGAGAATTTTCAAACGGAAAAAGTAAATCCAGTACCATTTAGTGGGAGAACCCGTGTTCCACTGTGAGTTTAGTTGATGTTTTTTCTCAGCTTATTCAATGCAATTTTCAGAACAGAATCATTCAAAATGATTGATTATTCTAAAGGGCTGGAAATCATTCGTCACGACGGCTTAATAGCAACTATTCATGCTGAAAGAGGAACTTTTCTGTTCTACATTTGGCATAATCAATGAATCCGGCGCACATAAGATGTGTCCACATGGGTCAAACAATTTCATTCATTTTTTTTAAATCTTTCTTCATAATATTATAAACATATATATTTGTGACTTTATCCCACTTCGAAAATGCTTTCAGTAATAATAATTCTTGATAATTCTCATGCAGCTACAATTGTCTTTTTACTGTGATTCCTTCTTTTTTTCTAATTAATTGGATTGAGAATCATAAATATTTCATTTTGAAGAAACTCAGAGAATTATGATACAAATCTAACAGCTATTGGTGTTGACCCCATCAAATACGCTCTAATGACAGTTGCACCTGGTCTATTGTACAAGAACAAGAGGCCAACTGCACACAGCATTCCACCATTTCTCGTCTTGACGAGGCCACTCAACACACTCATTCATTCCAACAAACACATACCACACAACGTCTTCTATCGATCTTTACTCTTGTCATTCAGTTATATTTCACAACCACTGAGCGAAAATGTCTCTCTCCCGTCCAGTTAGATTTCCACTCCTGAAACTTCCATTCCTCTGCATCGAATCTGTTATCAAAAGCTGGGATATTTTTGATATAAGAAGCGTTATGTTTGAGATTTTTTTATTCTCGAGCGAAATTTCGCAAAAATCAATTAAATCTGCGTTTTTTGCCAGAATTTTCATAAAAGACAAATTGGCGAGCGAATACCCTGTGAAAAGCCAGAAATAAAGGGATTGAAATCGTTTTCATAAAGAAGTGATTTTTTTCGTGTTCCTATCAAAAATTCCAAGAAAAATACAGATATTCATCTGTGTCGTGAAATCATTTTTAAAAATCGAAGAACTTAATAATCAAAAGTTTATTAAAACAATACAAGAGAATAATGTTTGAAAAATCCAGAAAATCTTCTGCAGTTTTTCTGTCAGAATATTGAATCATTCGAATATTGAAATCTGCAGAAAAATTGCAGAAAATTTTCTGCAAAAAGGAGGAAATCCAACTAAAAAATAAATGAAACGTGACATTTTGGTGAACGTGTGTTGTCGAATGTACGCCCATATGCATCCATTCGACTACGAAGAGTCAACATAATCCCCCTCTACCTTGTTACTTCTTAACCCTGAGAGATTATGTGCTCCTTTACTCAATTATTCCACCTTTTTATTCGCAATTACAATTATAATAATTTGAATTCCCGCTCTTGCTGCGCAAGCGCGCCCCACCGCCATTGCGTAGCGCCCCTCGGGGCACATACGCAATTGTCGATGTAGGCCCGTCGCCATGGCAACTCGAGCACTCTGTTACGCTCCGCAAGTGTGTTACGCCCGTCGCTTCACGTTTCTTCGACGGTTTTACTTTTATTCGTACACTCTTGCCTTTTACACTTATTTTATCTCATTTTATTGCCGTTACTCTTGCCTTAATTGCACCATACCGTCCGTGGACGTTAATCGCCGTCTCTTGACGTAAAACTTAGGTTTTCCCCTGTCTTAGCTGGCTTGGCTCCCCATATTCGGGTCGATGCCTCGCCAGTCTAATTACTCTCTAGCTAGCTTTGGCTCCCCACATTCGGGTCAATTTATCCTGGAAACCCTCGGGTCGATGCCTCGCTAGTCTAACAACTTGACAGGTGGTTTTATCCTTTTTTCTATCACACAGGTTTTCCCCCATTTGACAGGGAATACGCTGGTTCGTCCAACCAGTCTGTACGCAAATGGGTGGTTTTCTCCTGAATTACAGATATCACGGACATTCTGATCGTTTACCATTTTGTATACTCTTTACGTTCGTTCTTTCGTTATTTTTATCTTAATCAATAAATTTGGTTCTGATACTCTTGTGTTCGTGTTATGCTCGTAGGGAAACTCTCATAACTGTTCTCGCCCAACGTGGGCTATCTTACAATTTGGGTAGGGACAGGGGCCTTCCGACCGCCTAATACTGACTCCCTCCACAACGTGGGGGGTTGCCAGAAAATCTGCAGAAAATTTGCTGCAATTTTTCTGCAGTTTTTCTGTCCGAGGTTGAAAATGGAGAAAGAAGGCATAAACAGTGATTCGAATTCCTGCGGCATCAGTTGTTGGAGGTTTCCATCGCGGAGCCACCATCTTGCTTCTGTAAATTCAGCAAAATCATTTTTTCACTATTTCTATTTTGAATTATTCAATGTTTTCATAAATTTCAAATGATTCTATCGATGCCGCAACTATCAGCATTTTTATGAATCAAATCCTGACCATTTACTTGCAAAAACTAACCTGCATTCCACTATGTGTTTCATTGAAGACAGGAGCAATTCTTGTTCGAAAAACAGAAATAAAATTAATTGGTTTGACCTTTAAAGCAAAACGTAAACTCTGACACATTATGTAAGTTTATATTTTCAGAATTCTTCCTCCAAAAGTCAGTCTAAATTTCAGAATATTCTTCGCTCTGACTTCCAAGAGAGCGCGCCAAATTGTGAAATATTTGAAGATTGCTTTGAACAGAATTGAAATATCTCTCTCAGACTTGAAATATATTAAGCTGGATAGTTCGTTAAAGAAGTGGTATTTCAGCGATGAGAGTGAGAGAAAATCATTTTTTGATAAGCATCGCAATTCTAGGAGATATCCCCTTGTGCTCCAAAAGAATGCGATACGTCTGTATACTAGGTAAGTGTGGAAACCCCACAGCAATTCAAAATATGTCTTTCAGTAAAACGGACTGTGGTTCCGAGTCATTCACCGATGGAAATGAAATAACTGCTGTGAAAATAGCAATGGAATTCCTAAAGTGTTCAAATGTTCAGTTGAAAAGTCAATATTTTTGATGATAACTTCCCAGCATCAGGAGATATTGGTGTCAAGTCCACTGTAAACCTATCAATTGACCGTCAGTTTGGTTATGCTCGAAGCCAGCAGTTAAGTTTACTGCTGGAAAACCTGGAAGTGACTGGCACGTGCAATTTTTGGATAGATAGTACAGAAAAGGAATTTTATGTTGACCCGAAATTTTTCAAATGCAAAAAGTTGATGTTCTACTCGGATTTTTCCTGGGTTACCCGGGAGACCCTTATGCAGTTTGAAGTTCCTCAGTTGAAATTTTATTATTGCCCGTTTTCTGTTGAAGATATCCTATCATTCGTCACCAATTGGTTTCATTCTGACAAAAAGAAATTAGAATATTTATACTTTTACATTCAAAGCACACAATTTTTCTTGGAGAATTTTCAAACGGAAGAGTTGAATCCAGTGTCATTTAGTGGACGGCACCGTGTTCCACCGTGAGTTTATATACTGTTCTGTGCTAGCTAATTTAATACCATTTTTAGATCAGAATCATTTAACGGAATTGATTTTTCCGAGGGGCTGGAAGTCGTTCGTCATGACGGTTTACAAGCAACTATTCATGTCGATAGAGAAACATTTCTGTTCTACATTTGGCATAATCAATGAGCTATTACCCAATACTAGAACCTCAATCCTCTGAGTTTTTTCCATATATGACGGGCTGTTGGCGACATTGCATGCTTACCCCACATCTGTCTTTTTCTATGTTTGGCACAAGCGTTTTCCGGATGCTGTTCAACATAATTTCTGCCTGAACGGACAATTCTATTAAAAATACTTCCTTCTGTCTATTCACACCCCTATCCATTGTTCCCTTTTTCCAACGCCATCTCATTCTTTACAAAGCGATTGATTCTGTTGCCATGAATAAACCTAAGATTATGGGCGCTAGTCCGAAATCGCGGTCCTTTGGAAAAATCGTGGTCCCAAAAATTTAGGGGAAGAAAATCGCGGTCCCAAGAAAAATCGAGGTCCCAAGTTTTTAGGCATGTGTGAAAATCGAGGTCCCAAGAAAATCGAGGTCCCAACTTTTTGGGGCCGTAGAAAATCGAGGTCCCAAAAAATCAGTCTTGTAGAAAAATTTTTTTTTGTTTTTTATAGCCTTTTTTCTTGATTATTTGCAAAGTTAATTGAAGTTTCATTAATATATTTATGTTGAACATATTCAACGGAACAAAAACAGAAAGATAGTTACAGTGGATTCTCAAGCGCTATCATACTTGAAAATTATACACCATTTGAACGGTGGATCTGAGATGTGGAACTAATCGTAAAAGAAAACGAAAAAGGAATAGTTCCTTTCCTTGACGAAAACGGATGAAACTTGGGGGATTGCGGAACTGAGGCAGGTAACTTTTGAATCTCAGCTTCAACCTTCAGAAGGTGAATAATTGGCAGCAGTTTGTTGATGTAATCCTATTTAGGAAAAAAGGGCAATGTTAGGATCCTTGTCGATATTATCATCTTCAATTTTGATAGCGCTTGAGAATCCACTGTAATTATCTTTCTGTTTTTGTTCCGTTGAATATGTTCAACATAAATATATTAATGAAACTTCAATTAACTTTGCAAATAATCAAGAAAAAAAGGCTATAAAAAACAAAAAAAAATTTTCTACAAGACTGATTTTTTGGGACCTCGATTTTCTACGGTCCCAAAAAGTTGGGACCTCGATTTTCTTGGGACCTCGATTTTCACACATACCTCAAAACTTGGGACCTCGATTTTTCTTGGGACCGCGATTTTCTTCCCCTAAATTTTTGGGACCACGATTTTTCCAAAGGACCGCGATTTCGGACTAGCGCCAGATTATGCATATCAAATACTCTTTGTCCCCCCAAAAAATGCTTTCAGTAATCATTTTTTCTGTGATTTTCAATGGATTTTTTATATTAATTGAACTGAGTTAAAATAAGCATTTTTTTGACGAGGCTTGAGAATTCCGACTATAATCTAACGAGATATTCGTTGAACCATCAAATACGCTCTAATGACAGGTGCATCTAACCTACTATACAAAAACAAGGGGCCAGGTGCCCCTGTTATATAAAGGACAAGGGACTACGTTAAAGGAGGCCGAAAGGGAGTACGGTAGTCAGCATTTTGTAGAATGGTTTGTAGAATCGTCTGCAAACACGCGCTTGCGGACCTGGCATTTTAATTGACGACGCTCAACTTTTTTGACGATTTTTCAATGGAAAATTGAACTTTGATGCTACGAAAAGAGATGAAATTCATCGGAAAATACTAAATAGTACTTTCAGAGAAAATAAAAAACAAAAAAGCTATGTTTGTTTTGAACCTAAGTGAGTCAAAACTACAACCGCCTGCGCCATTCGGCACGCGGCGGATGCACTAGGAAGTGACATAAATGAAAGTACTGGACTTTGAAACCATCATAACTCAAGAACTAAACATTTCTCATCAATAAAACTATCATTCCGTGGTGGTTCGTAGTGAATACTTTCACATGAGACGTGGTCATTTTTTTCCCTTTCGGCCTCCTTTAAAAACATCATTCAACTAGCCTTTAGTCTAACTGTCTTCAATCTAGATAAACCACCAAACGGCTGCCCACCATCCTAATGTCATTCCGATAAGAGGGGTTTATCGTTCATTTCATCTGATATACAGCCCCTCGGACCACTGAACGTCTTCTATCGATCAATTCTCTTGCCATTCAGTTCCTTTAAAATTAACACTGAGCAATAATGTCTCTCTCCCGTCCAGCTAGATTTCCATTGCTCAAGCTTCCGTTTCTCTGCATAGAATCTGTTATCAAAAACTGGAGTATTTTCGATATGTGAGTCCATATTCTCAAAGCCTTCCTCTAAAAGTCTAAATTCTAGAATATTCTTCGCTCTCTTCTCCAAGAAAACCCGTCGAAACGTGAAACATTTGAAGATTCCTTTGAACAGAATTAGATTACTTGTGGGATACCGGAAACGGATGTATTTTGGCAGAAAAAGTTGGCTTATTAGAAGTGCAAGCTCGCAAAGATATTCTCTAGAGCATTTGTACTTAAGAAAAGATCCACTCGTGCTCCAAGACAATGCGATTCCGTTGTATACCAGGTAAGAAATTGAGATTTTTTGCGTTTTTTTTTAGTTTTCTAAGTTTTTTAGTTTGTTAAGTTTTTTAGCTTCGATCGGTATAAATTTCACTTGAATTTGTATCAGAAAATGTCTCTCAATAACTGAAATTTTAAAAAAAATTTCAGTAAAACGTACCGTACTCTCGAGTCACACACCGATGAAAATGAACTAACTGCTTTAATAATGGCGATGGAATTCCTGAATGAAACGTTCAAGTGCTCAGTTGAAAGAGTCTGGATTAACGACGGAGACTTTCCAGGATCAGGAGATATTGGTGTCAAGCTGAATTTATTACTGGAAAACCTGAAAATGACTGATACATGCGATTGTTATGTGACTAAAACAAAAAAGGATTTCTATTGTGACCCGAAACTTTTCAAATGCAAAAAGTTAGAGTTCTGGTCGCGTTCAGCTGCCTGGGTCACCCGGGAGATCCTTATGCAGTTTGAAGTTGCTCAATTGAAATTTAATCAGTGTCCGTTTTCTGCGGAAGACATCGTTTCATTCGTCACTAATTGGTTCCATTCTGACAATAAGAAATTGGAATATTTATATATTTACCTTCAAAGCACACAAATTTTCTTGAAGAATTTCCAAACGGAAGGATTGAATCCAGTACCGTTCAGTGAAAGAACCCGTGTTCCATTGTAAGCCTATTTAATGTTTTTTTCTCGGCTAATTTAATACTATTTTCAGATCAGAATCATTCAAAAAAATTGACTTTTCCAAAGGACTCGAAATCGTTCGTCATGACGGCTTAGAAGCAACTATTCATGTTGAAGGGGAAGATTTCATGTTTTACATATGGAATAATCAATGAGTCCGCCGCGCCTAAGATGTGTTCAGATAGGACAAACCATTTCATTGAATTCTTTATCTTCTCGTATAATATTATAATAACAAATATATTTGTGTCTTTGTCACTCTAAACCACACTTTCAGTAATAATAATTTTTAACAAATTTCATGAAGCTTTAATTTTTTTGTCTGTGATTCATTCTTGATTGTTTCATGATTAATTGAATTGAAATTTATAAATATCAATTCTGAAGAGACTCTGAGAATTCTGATAAAAATCTAACAGATATTATCGTTGACCCCATCAAATACACTGTAATGTTATACAATAACAAAGGACCCGTTAAACACATCATTCAACCTTTCCTCGTCTTGACTAGGTCACTTATCACAGTCATTCATTCCATCAAACACATACCACACAACTTATTCTATTGATTTTTACTCTCACCATTCAGTGTGTTTTCATCAACACTGAGCAATAATGTCTCTCTCCCGTCCTGTCAAATTTCCATTGCTCAAACTCCCATTTCTCTGTATAGAATCTGTTATCAAAAGCTGGGATATATTTGATATGTAAGTTTCTTATTTTCCGGATATTCTTCTGAAAGTCTCAATTCCAGAATATTCATCGCTCTGATATCCAAGAGAACACGCCAAATCGTGAAACATTTGAAGATTCCTCTGAACGAAATTGTGGTATATCTGACAGAAAGTAAAGAAATAATGCTGGACAGTTTGTCTAAAATATGGTATTTCAAGAAAGAGAGTGAAGCGGATTCATGGTACGAAGAGCGGTATCAGGATTTTAAAGAATACTCCCTTGTGCTCCAAAAGAATGAGCTTCCATATAAGTAAGTGTGAAAAACCCACAAACACTCAAAGAATTTTTTCCAGAAGAACGGACCGTTCTCTCAAGTCATACACCGATGGAAAAGAAGTGATTTGTTTACAAATGGCGATAGAATTCATGTATGAACTGTTCAAGTGCTCAGTCAAAACAGTCAGCATTAAAGTGGACGACATCCCAGAATCAGGAGATATTGGTGTCAAGTCTACTTTGAACCTATTCATTGACCATTCGTATGGTTATGCTCAAGGCCGAAAACTGAATTTATTGTTGGAGAATCTGGAAGTGACTGACACATGCACTTTCTGGGTGAAAAACTTAGAAAATAGTTTCTATGTTGACCCGAAACTTTTCAAATGCAGAAAATTAGTTTTTTGGTCGGGACCAGATTCCTGGGTCACCAGGAAGATCCTTTTGCAGTTTGAAGTTCCTCAATTGAATTTTTTAGATTGCTCATTTTCTGTGGAAGATATCTTTTCATTCGTCACTAATTGGTTTCATTCTGACAATAAGAAATTGGAATACTTATGTATAGGTTTCCGGGAACAAATTTTGCTGGATGAGTTTGAAACGTCAGAATTGGAGCTATTTTCATTTAGCGGGAGAAACCGTATTCCACTGCGAGTTTAACCAATATTTTTTGTTAACGAATTTAATATCATTTTCAGATCAGAATCATTCACCGGAATTGATTTTTCCAAAGGGCTGGAAGTCGTTCGTCATGACGGCTTAGTTGCAACTATTCATGTTAATGGAACAGATTTTCTATTTTACATTTGGCATAACCAATAAGCTGTTAAACCATACCTGATCGCCAAAACAACGCTTGGATTTGTATTCATTTGCCTATATTGGTCGATCCATTTCCACGAAAAAATACTGCCTTATAAGAACTATTTTTAGACATTTTTCATGCAGCTTCAATTTTCATTTTTCTGTGATTTCTTCTTGATCGTTTCATATTAATTGAATTCAGGTTTAATAAATATATTATACTGAAGAGGCTCTGAGAATTCTGATAAAAATCTAACGAGATATTATCGTTGACCCAACAAAAACTCTCTAATGAAGGGACACATGCACTATTATACAAGTACAAGGGGCCCTGTGGAACACAGCATTCATCCTTTCCTCCCGTTTTGACAAGGTCACTCAACACATACCACACAACGTCTTCTATCGATCTGACCTCTTGCTATTCAGTATCTTTTCATTAACACTAAGCAATATGTCTCTTTCCCGTCCTGCTCGATTTCCATTTCTCAAGCTTCCGTGGCTCTGCATTAAAGACGTTGTCAAAAACTGGGATCTGTTCGAAATGTAAGTTATACATGTTCTTTTAAATTAAATCCAAATTTACTTCAGATTTTTTTTTGCAACGATCTCCAATAAAACACGGAGAATTGTGAGGGGTTCAAATTATCCTTCGCAAGAAATTGATGTTGATCCAAACAAGAGTTATATAATTATGGGAAAAGGGAAAATTTGGTATTTCTGGCATCATAAGTATGGATATGGTGATCCACTTGTACTGAAAAGAAATTCTCAGGTGCTTCGTACTAGGTAAGTTCAATTGTACCTAGTAGAACTCGACGATAAAATCAAGTTTTTTCAGCGGATCTTTCCTTCCTAATATTGGAATCAGTTATCTGCATTCATACACAGATGGTGACAGGCTGGATGCTCTGAACATTGGCATAGAGTTTATGATTGATGTGCTTGGATGTACAATTAGACAACTATTACTTGAGAGAATTAAGCTCCCAGAGCTTGTTAAACTAGGCACCATGTCTGTTAAAACACTAGTCATAGGCAATGGCGGGCCAGTTCACAAAAATTCCCTGAAATATGTATTGGAAAACATTAAAGTTACCGATGAATGGGTGTTTAATGCTCGAATCCCAGCAAACTTCTCCTGTGACCCTCAAATTTTCAAGTGCCGACGACTTGCTTTTCTCTATTCGGCAGATTGGGTCACGTTAGAGCTTCTATGCCAGTTTGATGTTTCCCAATTGTATTTTTGGGGTCATCGGTTTTCTGTCGAAGACATAGTATCTTATATCACTCATTGGTTCAATTCGGAGAACAGAATTCTGGAATATGTAGAAATTCGTTTCGGTAATCGAATCACACTAGATGATTTCAAAATCAATCACCTGAACCCAATGCCGTTCGATGAAGAACGAAGAAATAGATGTCCCTTGTAAGTTCAAAAATTTACAATTCTTGATAATTCAATAGGATTTTTAGTGTTGAAGGATGGGAAGACACGGATATCTCCAGTGGAATGGACATCCTTCGTAAAGACGGTCTTTTAGCAACATTCTTCGTAAAACCCACATTCTTTGCCACTGAAATCCTTTTCTATATTTGGCACAACCGTTTCCCAGATGCTGCTTAAATTTGATTTTGTATCCACACAAATCAATTTCATTTCACAAAATGTTTTGAACCATTTCATGAACAGTATTGTTTTCTTGTCAAGTCAATCTCAAAGGTCATACATATCCATAACTGCTTTTGTGTCCTCTTATGTCTTACTCTCTTCGAAAATGCTTCCAGTAATAATGATTTTCAAACAAATTTCATTCAGCTTCATTTTCCTTTTGCCTGTGATTTCTTCTCTATTGTTTTGTAATAAAGATTCATTAATAGTTCGTTCTGAAGAGACTCTGAGAATACTGATAAAGATCTAACAGTTATTAGCGTTGACTCATCAAATACGCTCTAATCTGGCCTCTTATGCACGGACAAGGGACCCAACTGCACAGTCTTCAACCTCTCCTCTTCTTGACTAGGCTACTCAACACAGTCATTCATTCCATCAAACACATACCACACAACGTCTCCTATCGATCTGACCTCTTGCCATTTCTTGTATTCTCTCTAACACTGAGCAATAATGTGTCTCTCCCGTCCAGCTAGATTTCCATTGCTCAAGCTTCCATGGCTCTGCATTAAATGTGTTCTCCACAACGCGGATGAATTTGTTATGTAAGTTCAACAAAAGCTGTCTTATTCAATCCAAAGTTACTTTAGAATATATTTTGCAACGATTTCCGATAGAACTCGCAGAATTGTGAAGTGTTCAAACTGCCCTATTAAAGAAATTGATGTTGCTCCAAACAGAAGTAGTATATGTATGGGAGAAGGGAAATATTGGTATTTCACGCATGATGAGTATGAATATAGTGTTCCACTTGTACTAAAAAGAAATTCTGACCCGTTTCTAACTAAGTAAGCTCAAGTAGATTTAGGAGAACTCGACAATAAAATCAAGTTTTTCAGCGCATCTTTCGTTCCTAATATAGGTAGTTATCTACATTCATACACAGATCGTGACACCCTGGATGCTTTGAAAATAGGCATAGAGTTTATGATTGATGTGTTTGGATGTACAGTTAGAGAATTAAATGTTCATGGAAACAAACTCTCTGACCTCTTTGGATTAGGTATCAGTACTGTTAAAGAACTAATCATAGGCAATGTCGGTACAGTTAACATAATAGATCTGAAATATCTTTTGGAAACCCTCAAAGTTACGGATGAATACGAATTTTTTGCTCCAATTCCAGCAAACTTTTCCTGTGACCCTCAAATTTTCAAGTGCCGAAAACTTTCATTCAATAATCACTCAGCACGTTGGGTGACTTTCGAAGTTCTGTGCCAGTTTAATGTCCCTCAGTTGAGTTTTTCGTATCAACAATTTTCTGTCAAAGACATTGTTTCTTATGTTACTTATTGGTTCAATTCTGAGAACAGAAAATTGGAATATCTGCACATCGAGTTCAATAACCCAATCTCATTGGAAGATTTCAAAATCGATCACCTAAATCCTATGCCGTTTTGTGAAAAACGAAGAAACAGGTGGACATTGTAAGTTTATTTCTGTTTAAATATAGATAATTGAATATGATTTGCAGGAATAAATCGTTGAAAAAAATGGATATGTCTAGTGGAAAGGACATACTGCGTAAAGACGGCCTTCTAGCGACATTCTTCGTCAAATCCACATATGTCCTTTTTTATATTTGGCACAAGCGTTTTCCGGATGCTGTATAACATAATTAATCTAAATTTTTAATTCACGGATCGTCACGGGGAACGTTAACGTACAGATTGGTTCACTCTCCGAATATATCTGTGTCTTTTTCCCTCCAAACCATACTTTCAGTAATGATAAATTTCAAAAAAAAATGTGATTCCAATTTTTTTCAGTCTGTGATTTCTTCTTAATTGTTTCATATCAATTGAATTGAGATACATAAATATATTGTTCTAACAGGACTCTGAGAGTTCTGATAAAAATCTAACATCTATTATCGTTGACAAATCAAATGCGCTCTAATGACAGGTGCACCTGTATACAAGTACACGGGGCCCTGTTAAACACAGCATTCAACGCACTCATTCATTCTATCAAAAACACAGCCCCTCGGACCACACAACGTCTTCTATCGATCTGACCTCTTGCCATTTCTTGTATTCTTCTTCTTATTCAAACTGAGCAATGTCTCTCTCCCGTCCTGCTAGATTTCCATTGCTGAAGCTTCCATGGCTCTGCATCAAATGTGTTCTCCTCAACTCGGATCTGTTTGATATGTAAGTTATAAATAAGATTTCAAGTTATATTCCAAATCACTTCAGAATATCTTTTGCAACTATTTCCAATAGAACCCGCAGAATTGTGAAGTGTTCGAACTATCCTTTGCGAAAAATTGATGTTGATTCAAACAGTAGTAGTATAAGTATGGGGAAAGGTAAACATTGGAATTTCACGCATGATAAGTACGTATTTGGTGATCCACTTATACTAAAAAGAAATTCTGAGCCGTTTTCCATTAGGTAAGTTTGATTGTACATAGTAGAATTAGAAAATGAATTTCTGTTTTACAGTAGTAGCTACAATTGTATAACAGGTCATAATCTACATTCATACACCACTGGTGACAAACTGGATGCTCTGAAAATGGGCACAGAATTTATGATTGATGTGTTTGGATGTACAGTTAGAAAAGTATCAGTTGCTGGAAACAAACTCTCAGAGCTGTTCGGATTAGGTGTCAGTTCTGTCAAAAAACTGTACATAAGATATGCCGAGCCAGTTAACATCTTATTATTCTAAAACACCTTTGCCGTCTGTTTGTTGTTTGTAAGTCCGGCGCCGAGCCTAGCTCTCTCAGTTTTTGTCCGATCTGCACGGGATTTTCAGATATCGAAAGAGCTCGATTTGAACTTTATGCCCGTCTTTTTCATTTTTCAATTTGAGCTCCGGGGAGTCCTGTGCTTAGATAGGGCTCACAAACGCCTCCCGCGAACAAGTCCTCACCATTAGAAATGAGACGGGCGAGTAGGCCATCGCCGACCTCGATCGCTGTCGGCTGCGCGAAAAGAGAAAAAGAGGAAACTCCGCCCCCTTGCCCGGTTCAATTACCCAAAGTTTGAGGTAAAACTCGGGATTGGGTTGGAATAAATGGGATGAAAACCCCATGTTCTTGATCCTCTCATTGAGAGGAGAACGAATATGTAAGAAAGTTTTGGAAAAGACAAAGTTTGAACAATTTGAACAGCGATAAAACTGCTTTTATAGTGCAGTGTGGCATCAGATGAAACCGTTGTCAACAGGAAGTAGGTTCGATTCCTTAGCGTAACCAAATGTTTCGATTATCTTTGAAACATCTCGGGAATTCGTCTATAATCGCTAGAAGGGGCGTAAGTAGATCAATTTTAACGAAGCGTTTGTGAGCAGACAAAAAAAATCGGTTCTATCAAAACCGAACAGGCAGAGTTAGAGACTAACTAAACCAACAGAAGGTTGGGCTTCAGTAAATGCAACGCATCTAAGCAGACCAAACAAGGGAGATAGCGCAGAAGTAAACCAGACAAGAAAATGAAGCCTAACCAGACTGATTGAGCCTGAGCAGAGGACTCGGACTTATGCAGATCAAACGGGTCCAAGCAGACCAATCGGGTTTCAGCAGACCAATAAGAATGAAAAAAGTCTAAAGCAGACCAAAAGGAAGAAATTCTGCCTATTTCATCAGGGCATTTTTCGCGAAAAATTAGTTGTTTTATAGAAACTTTTTTCCATCGAATTCGCTTAGGCTTCTGCTTCTCTGCCATTACACTTTTCACTTTCGGGAAAAATATGCTTTTCGAATTTTAAGTGATGTCACCTACCCCATCAGGACTGATCCTATTTTACCCAGTCCTCCGCCCAAAAATTTGAGAATTTAAAAAGTGATGAATAAGTTTTGGGAATGGGGAGCGAGCGGCGAAGCCGCGAGCCATTGAGGAGCGCAGCGACGAACGAAAGGAGGTGAGCCGCCGTTAGGCGGCGCCACCGACTGGTAACAGATCTCAAATTTCTGTTAGGAAACATTAAAGTAACTGATGAATACGTATTTTCTGCTCCTATACCAGCAAACTTCTCCTGTGACCCTCAAATTTTCAATTGCCGACGACTATCTTCTATGTGTGATCATTCAGCATATTGGGTTACTTTAGAGCTTCTGTGTCAGTTCGATGTTGCTAAGTTGATTTTTTCGTATCAACGGTTTTCTGCTAAAGACATTGTGTCATACATCACTCATTGGTTCAATTCTGAGAATCGGAAATTAGAATATGTGCTATTTAAGTTCAATAATCCAGTCTCACTCGAGGATGTCAAAATTGATCATTTGAACCCGATGCCGTTCGATGAAAAACGAAGAAATAGATGTCCACTGTAAGTTCAAAAGTTATGAACTATTGATAATTCCATTGAGTTTTCAGTGTTGAAGGTTGGGAAAAATTGGATATCTCTAGTGGAATGGACATCCTTCGCAAAGACGGACTGTTGGCGACATTGCATGCTTACCCCTCATCTGTCATTTTCTATGTTTGGCACAAGCGTTTTCCGGATGCTGTTTAACATTATTCCTGCCTAAACTGACAATTCTACTAAAAATACTTCCTTCCTCTATTCATCTTTCCACTTTTTCCAACACCTTTTCATTCTTTAAGAACAGATTGATTCTCTTGCTCTTCATGAATAAACCCAAGATTATACATATCATATTCTTTTTCGCCACAAAAAATGCTTTCAGTACTGAAATTTATTGCTTCAACTTTCTTTCTGTCAGTGATTTCTTCTCAATTTTTTTCATTTTTATTGAGATTCATAAATATTTCGTTCTGGAGAGACTCTGAGAATACTGATAAAAATCTAACAGCGATTATCGTTGACGCATCAAATGCGCTCTGCTGACAGGTGCACCTGGTCTATTATGCAAGTACAAGGGACCCTGTTGAACACATCATACATCATTCCATCAAACACACAGTCCCTCGTACCACAAAACGTCTTATCGATCTGACCTCTTGCCATTCCGTGTATACTTATTAACACTGAGAAATAATGTCTCTCTACCGTCCTGCTAGATTTCCACTCCTAAAACTTCCATGGCTTTGCATCAAATGTGTTCTCCACAACTCGGGTCTGTTTAATATGTAAGTTCCACAAAAGCTACCTTATCCAATTCAACAATATTCCAGAATATATTTTGCAACGATCTCCAACAGAGCCAGAGCTGTCGTACGGCCGGCCGCGGCCGGAAAAAAAAGCCGAGGCCGCGGCTTTCTGAAAAAAGCCGCGGCCTCGGCCGGCCGCGGCCCTCGGCTTTCGGCCGGCCGAGGGTCGACGAAGAAATTTTTTTTTTCGTGGTTATTTTTATTTTTCTTTATGAATATGACTAAAAATATTGAATAAAACCCTTTTTCTCTCAATTCGGTTTGCTAGAGAACATTCAATAACAAAATCAGAGCGAAAAAAAAAGTTTGATTTTTTTCGAAAAAAAATCACTAATTTTTTATTGTCTTTTTTTCAAGAAAATATCTACGGCAAATACATCGATTTGTTGTTTCTGAAGTGTTTTTCAATCATTACGCATATTTGAATTGAGATTTGAGTGAAAATTCTACATCCTTCAAAAAGTTTCGTTGAACCTCGGCCGGCCGAAAGCCGAGGGCCGCGG
>GL379836.1:283231-308616 GCA_000143925.2 Caenorhabditis brenneri | reverse complement strand
TTCTACATCCTTCAAAGTTTCGTTGACCTCGGCCGGCCGAAAGCCGAGGGCCGCGGCCGGCCGAGGCCGCGGCTTTTTCAGAAAGCCGCGGCCTCGGCTTTTTCCAAAAAGCCGAGTCTCGGCCGGCCGCGGCCTCGGCCGGCCGAGAAAACCGACAGCTCTGGTTAAGAGACTATTCATAGGCAGTCACGATCTAGTAAGCAAAACATACCTGAAATGTTATTGGAAAACATTAAAGTAACTGACGGATACGCATTTTGTGCTCCAATAGCAACAAACTTCTCCTGTGACCCTCAAGTTTTCAAATGCCGACAGCTGTATTTTGGCAGGCGTAATTCAGCAGATTGGGTTACTTCAGAGTTTATCTGTCAATTAGATGTCACTCAATTGACTATTCGATACGAACGGTTTTCTAAAGAAGAGGTTGTTTCATATGTCACTCATTGGTTTAATTCTGAGAATCGGATACTAGAACATGTGCGATTTGATTTCGAGAATCCAATCTCACTAGAGGATTTTAAAATCGACCATCTAAATCCAATGCCGTTTTGTGAAAAACGCAGAAATAGATGGTCATTGTAAGTTTAAGAATTATGAACTCTTGATAATTTTAAATGGAATTTCCAGTGTTGAAGGACGCCGAAAAGAGGATATGTCAAGTGGAGTAGACATCTTTCGTAAAGACGATCTCCTGGCTACATTTTTCGTTAAATCCACATTGATCATTTTTCATATTTGGCACAAACGTTTTCCGGATGCTGTTGAACACAATTAATCTAATTCTTCAAACTCCAAAAAAAACTTTCCTCAAATCAAAATTTCTTATTTTATATAATATGAACATATATATTTCTGTCTTTGTCCCTCTGTCCCTCTGCAATGCAGCTTCAATTTTTTTTCTGTCTGTGATTTCTTGTTAATTGTTTTAATAGATTTATAAATATTTCATTCTGAAAAGGTTCTGAGTGTTCTGGTACAAATCTAACAGATATTACCCATCAAATACGCTCTACTGACAGGTGCACCTGCCCTATTGTACAAGTACAAGGGGCCCAACTGCATATATCATTCAAACTTTCCTCGTCTTGCCTAGCCCACTCAACACAGTCATTCATTCCATCAAACACACAGCCCCTCGGACCACACAACGTCTTCTATCGATCTGACCTCTTGCCATTGCGTGTATTCTTATGAAAACTGAGCAATGCCTTTCTACCTTCCTGCCAAATTTCCGTTACTCAAGCTTCCATGGCTGTGCATAAAAGATATTCTCCTCAACTCAGATCTGTTTGCTATGTAAGTTCTACACAAGTTTTCTGTTTGATTCAAATTTACTTCAGAATATACTTTGCAACGATCTCCGGAAGAACCCGCAGAATTGTGAAAACTTTAAAATATCCTCAGAAAGAAATTATAGTTTCTACAAGCAGAGAGAGAAGAATATACATGGGAGAGACGATGTTAGAGGCAGAAGATAACAAAGTTTGGTGTTTCAAGAATGGAAATTATCCGTATGTCGGTAAACTTGTACTACAGAAAAATTCTCGACCGTTTCGTATTAGGTAAGTTCAATGATACCTAGCAGAATTCAACAGAGTTTTTCAGGCAATATACCGATCGCCGGAGAGGTCATTATTTAGAGTCATACACAAATGGTGACACCCTGGATGCTCTGAAAATGGGCATAGAATTCATGATTGACGTGTTCGGATGTACTGTTAGACTACTATATTTTGACGGAGACAAACTCTCAGAACTCTTTGGGTTAGGCATCACATCTGTTAAAAAACTATTCATGAGTGATCCCGGGCCAGATAATATAACAGATCTAGAGCATCTATTCGGAAACATTGAAGTTACCGATAACTACATTTTCTATGCTCCATTACCAGCAAACTTTTCCTGTGACCCTCAAATTTTCAATTGCCGGCGAATTAATTTTGAGTCAAGGCATTCAGCAGATTGGGTTACTTTAGAGTTTCTCTGTCAATTAGATGTCTCTCAATTGACTGTTCGGTATGAACGGTTTTCTAAAGAAGACATTGTATCATATATCAATCACTGGTTCAATTCTGAAAATCGGAAGTTAGAATACGTGCAATTTGGATTCGATAATTCAGTTTCACTGGAAAATTTTAATATAGAGCATCTGAACCCGATGACGTACGATGAGAAGCGAAGAAATAGATGTCCACTGTAAGTTTGAAAATTATGAGCTCTTGATAGTTCAATGGGATTTTCAGTGATGAAGGATGGATAGAGGATATGTCAAGTGGAGTAGACATCCTTCGCAAAGACGGTCTCTTGGCGACATTTTATGTCGATGCCATGACGGTCGTTTTTTATGTTTGGCACAAACGTTTCCCGGATGCAGTTCAACAATGATTCTATATTCAAATGTTCACACGAATCGAGCCATTTGATTCAAAAGTACTGTTTTATTGTCTAGTCAACCTCAAAGGTCATACATGTGAAACCCATTTTTTAATATTATATGAACATACATATCCATGACTGCTTTTCCGTCCTCTTGTGTCTTACTCTCTCCGAACAATGCTTCCAGTAATAATAACTTTCGAAAAAATTTCATGCAGCTTCAATTTTCTTCTGTCTGTGGCTTCCTTCTTGATTGTTTTATTATAAAGATGAATCATAAATATTTCATTTTGAAGAGGTTCTGAGAATTCTGATAAAAATCTAACATCTACTATCGTGGACTGATCAAATAGGCTCTAATGACAGGTGCACCACCCTATTGTACAAGTACAAGGCAGCCAACTGCATTCATCATTCAACCTTCCTCCTCGTCTTGCCTAGCCCACTCAACACAGTCATTCATTCTTGCAAACACACAGTCCCTCGGGCCACACAACGTCTTCTATCGATCTGACCTCTTGCTATTTCTTGTGTTCTCATCAACACAGAGAAATGTCTCCATCCCGTCTAGTTAAATTTCCCTTTCTAAAACTTCCATGGCTGTGCATGAAATGTGTCCTCCACAATTCGGATGAGTTTATTTTGTAAGTGTTTTACACAAGTTTTCAAGTTAAATTCAAAAGCACTTCAGAATCTTTTTTGCAACGATCTCCAATAGGACCCGCAGAATTGTGAGGAGTTCAAATTACCCGCTAAAAGAAATTGAAGTTGGTCTGGTCGAGTCTAGTGAGATAAGTATAAATGATCTATTGGGAAATAAATATAAAGAGAAGTTTTGGTTTTTCACTCATGATACGTATGAATATGATGATGAATTTTTACTGCAATTGAAATCCCAGCCGTTTCGTACTAGGTAAGTTCTGTTTCACCCTGTAGAATTTGACAATCAATCCTAGAGAATATATCGATCGCTGGGGAACTCATTATCTGGAGTCCTACACAGCTGGTGACAAATTGGATGCTCTGAAAATGGGCATAGAATTCATGATTGATGTTTTCGGATGTACAATTAGAGAAGTGTTTGTTGATGGAGATAAAATCTCAGAGCTTGTTAGATTAGGCATCAGTACTGTTAAAGAACTATTCATAGGCAATCCCGGTCCCGTTAACATAACAGATCTGAAATATCTGTTGGAAAGCATTAAAGTAACTGATGAATACGTATTTTCTGCTCCTATACCAGCCAACTTCTCATGTGACCCTCGAATTTTCAAGTGCCGAAAGCTGTATTTTAGCAGGGAAAATTCAGCGGATTGGGTTACTTCAGAGCTTCTCTGTCAGTTTGATGTTCCTCAAATGACTTTTTGGTTTCATCGGTTTTCTGTCGAAGACATTGTTTCATATGTCACTCATTGGTTTAATTCGGAGAACAGAAAGCTGGAATATACGGAAATTCACTTCAATAATATTATCTCACTGGAAGATGTTGAAATCGAGCATCTGAACCCAATGCCGTTCTGTGAAAAAAGAAGAACTAGATGTCCCTTGTAAGTTTTAAAATGTTCAATTTGATAATTTAATGGAATTTTCAGTGTTGGGGAATGGAAAGGAAAAAATATGTCAAGTGGAATCGACATCCTCCGGAAAGACGGACTCTTGGCAACATTCTACTTCGAACCTAGATCTATCATTTTTTATGTTTGGCACAAGCGGTTCCCAGATGATGCTCAACAATGATTTTCCTTCAATGTGTACACACGGATCTGTTAATTGCACTCGAAACCATAATTGTGTAAGGGAAAGTGTTCCTTTATTGGGTAACCCTAGTTACCACCTATGACATCATCCCAGAAGCCCACAAGTCCAAGGTACACATTCCATATCCTACACATCCTCGGACAGTCTCGGCTGACACACCGGAAGAGCCTAATCATTTCACGCGCTCTCTTCGCCCTCTTTCCACACATCCCGGGTCAAAGTCGACTGTGGCAGACACAAGGATTTCGTCACCTTCCGGATTGGATCTCGTCGTGGAATTCTTCCTCATGGATTTGTCATCATTTCTGCCGTCATCCCACACGGATTCCAGACATGCTGCTCCAGACTCCGCCCATCACCCACATCATCTCTACAGTATAAATACTGCTCCAATCGCTCAATCGGGGAATCTCGTCTCACTCGTCTTACTGTACTCCACCCTAAGGTGCCTATACTACTCAAGCCCAGCCAAGCCACCCACATAGGGCGACAGAACAGGTCTCGTTGTGGCCTGAGTCTTCGCCCGGGAGGTTAGGCCCGTCCAAATATAATACCAACACCTATTATATTTACTGGTAGCAGCTCGGTAAGTCTCCAAATTGGAGCCTAATAAAGATCCACCACCACCTCATTACCCACGGGTTTCAGTACACTAAGACAGTAGAATTTGAGTCATAAGCGCTAAGATAATTTCGGTAGTAAGTCCCGAAGGAGCAGCAAGGATAGCCTAAGTCTCCAAGAGGCAGCCAGAGCCTACGGCAATAAGACCCAAGGGGGCAGCCAGAGCCTACGGCGGTAAGACGCAAGGGGCGCAGCCAGAGAAGGAAGGTATAAACAACTAGACCTAAGACGCCGCGCAGTCTAGAGAAAGTGTGAGTTCTTCAGCATGCTAAGTAATTAGGATACGCGTATCAAGTATTGGGAGCGCAATTAATTTAGGAAATTAAACACTAGTCCAGGGCCCAAGTGACATAGGTTTAAGATTCTTTATTGATCGTTAGGAACCGTTAACATTCCTAGCAGCGCTAATTTTTGACAGTTAGTCAGTTCGAGTCAGATAAAAGACAGTCAGTCAGTTCGAGTCAGGTAAAAGCGCATTTTAAGAAGTGAAAGTGAAGCAAGTGAGAGAGATTTCCAACCAAAATTTTTGAAATTCTGTATAGCCTATACAAAAGTGTATCTTTACACAGTGTTTGTTCTTTTTGCAAGTTGTAACGTCGTATAGTGAGTGACCTTAGGAATTGGTCAAGTAGCATGAGTCAGGCTTTTGTCGCCTTTTCTTTATTGGCATTTTTTTTCTCCACCTTTAGCCTAGTGCCTCGTCTTTCATTTTTGCAGACAGCCAGAAGCAGCAGGACACTCTTTGTCTCCGCCCCTTCCAATCTCCTTGATTGAAGTATCCCGTCATTCTTTTGTTTCCAATCCGACACAGGTCGAGGCTCTGAGATTGAAAAATTTCCTCTTACGAGTCGAGTCGTAATTTTTTTTTTTAGAAACAAGGCAGTTCTCCCTTATTTTTCTCATCTCTCGGGATTAAAAAATTTTCAAACTGTCCTAGTTTTCAATAAGGTGCCAACCATCTACGTTGACTATTAGGAAAATGTAGTCCAATTTTCGAGTGTCCTAGGCACAGACTGCCAAGAACGAGTCCGTAGTCTCTCGTGGAAGCAGATCCAGCCAGGACTTCTGTCAGAAACCGTTTTTCGGGTTCCCACTCATACCAATTTCCCCTTTGAAAAGAGGACTTTTCTGACAGTATCTCAATTTTTCGATAACACGAACGGTAAAGCCAACTCAAGAAAGTAAACATAATTATTCAAAAAAAAACCCTACTCAACGTCACCAGAGGCTGAGAAGCTCCTGCTCACCCAGAAAAGGAGTAAGTTTATTGATCTGTCCGTAGCGAGTCCGCAGATGCTCGTGGCAGCAGATCTTTCCCTCAAAAGTAAGTTTACCGGTCTGACCGTAGCAAGCCCGTAGACGCTTGCGGCAGCAGACTTTCCAGTAACCCCACTAACCACAAATTCGGGTACCCACCCAGTTTGCAACCAATTTTGATGCCGCTTGGCAAGAAACCTTCTTGAAGTATATCTCAGATTCGTGAGTACAGAAATCTCCATGGCAGCAACAGAGCTTTCAACACGAGAAACCAACATTGGCATCATATTGTCCCGGTAAGTCACGACTAGTCTCTCTCTTCGTAGGTCCCAGTACCGACAACCTCGGGAGGATCTTAACGTGAGTCAGTATCGCTCACCAGAGTAACCTCTCCGGCTCTGTTTTCTGGTCTACCCGCCTACGATAGAAGAACCCTAACTCAAATACCATACCAAGCAAAAGACTTCGGTCTAACCCAAGTAATAAAGTCAATCTTCACAGATCCTAATCACCTTACAGCGCAGATAACAATTTTCGGACTCTTGTTTCCAGCGGAACTGCTTCCTCAATCGCCGGGCAAATCAATGGTCCATCCGTCAGAATATCGTCGTCAGCAGTAGACCTCGCTTTTTTTACAGTCGAAGGAAACGAAGCCGGAATGGCCGGCCCAGCAGCCGTCAAGTTTGAGATAGACCCCTACATCATATGCCAGAGTACCAACTTTACCAATAACAGAAAAGGAGAGACAAGTCACAACCGATCTCTCAACGGTTATCAAATTCCCTCTCTAGGAACAGCCATTACCTAGCTAATTCTAGAAATAAGCCAGAAAAACGCAGAAGAACAAGTAAAAATTCAGACCATATCAAGTTCCAGTAGAATCCCAAGCCGAGTTCAAAGACACATAAACTTTCTCCTAAGACCAGGCAAAATTTTCAAGAGTAACACACTGAGACTCAACCTAATTGTACCATTTAAAAAAAATAATAATAATGGTTCACTAAGAGTAGGTCTAGACTTCAGGAATCTGAACGAAACAATCACCCCAGGTAATCTTTTTCCACTCTTTAAATTAACCACTTTGTTAGTAAGAGACTTCACTCATTTCTCCAGCTTCGACATGACTAAAGACCACCTCCAACTACACTTAGACCCTACTCCTTTGTACTAACATAGTTTCACCACTGAGTCTAACATTTACTCTTCCAGCTGTTGTTTCCTATTCCCAAATAGCTCTACAAATAGTCCCGGACTGTCTAGAAAATTCCGCATACATCGACGACAACTTGAGTTTTAGTAAAATCTTTTCTGATTATACCTCCTCAACTAGGAAGCACCCAACATTTTCGAGAATCCCACCTCAACACTTACACTAAGGAACGCAAAGTTAGCCAAAGACTCCATCACCTTGTCAGGACATGATAGCAACAAAGACAAATCTTCTCCAGACATCCTCATCATCAGAAATGTCCTCCAGAATAAGGTCCTTCACTAGGTTAGCTCTATCCCCTTCAACGACAAACGATACAGTAGTTACTAAGTCTATCCCCACTCGCAAACTAGATAAGCTCGACGCCCATAAGCAGCCAACCAAATTGATCTTCGACGTTTTTCACGAGATTTTCTCCTCAGATCGACCCTTCAACTGGAAGAGGACCAAAAACCAGAAGTGAACGCAAGCATTTTTGCCCAAGATGACTGAAGAAACTCTGAGCTAAGCTAAGCGTCCGAGCCACGCCAATTCATGAATTCGTCGGTGTTGTACATTAGTCGGAAACCGCTCCCTGTCGTCACGTCCACAGCTCTCAGAATGCAGGTTTAGATCTGACAGGTTTACTAAGAACGATAGCCGTGAAGTGCAATTTCATCGCCGAATTCCTCTCACAGCAAAAATTCAGACGCTGACCCGAGAGAACACGAGGATTTCGCCCAGGAAACAGTGACCATCATCAGATAATTTTGGAACTAAGTCAGAGAACTAGCTGATAAGCCAACGGAAGCGTTCTTCACTAGTTATGAAGTCTTGGCCAAACAATCAATCATCAGATTAAGCGATAAAATTCCCAAAAGAAACTTCTTTTCTAAGACCAATCACTCTTTGACACTAATCCTATCCATGATCGGCCAGTACAAAACTTTTGAAATTAATCGGCCAAAAGTCATAATTCAGGACAACTGACAGCCATGTAAGCTACCAAGAAAGGTCTACGCAGACCAGATCAGAACATTCTGGAAATTTTCGGGCCCACCACGACCTTGGCCAGAAGCCGCTCCAAAGCAGACGTGGCCCCGAACCGTTCCTGACAAAACTCTTTGCCTTTTCCCCCTGCCCAGAATCTCCTTCTTTCCGTTCCGTTCCGCATCGTTTGCAATCTCTTTCTCTTTCGTTTTCTCGCGTTCCGTCGTTCCCGTCAACCTCTTCCCAAATCCAGTAGAACAGTTTTTATTTTCAGAAGAGTATCCACGAACAGGAGTACCACACGTTCATCGTCTTCGTCCCCATCAAACGCACCTAAGATCCCTGATCTTCTGAAAGCCGCACCACATACGACGTCCTGGTCAAGATCGCTCCTGGAAGCTCACTCCTCGGAACCCGGAGCTTCTTTCGCATACATGGCAAGGTGCTAGGCCAACGTCTCGACGAAGTAATCAACGATAGAAGCCGAACAGTCCACGCCGTTCCTCGGACATCGAGGAGACGCCCAAGAAAAGATGGTTCCTCCCACGAGACAGCCTCCAAAGAGAAACGCCGCATTCTCGGTAGCCGACCGTCTGCCGAGAGTCAGCGTTTCTAGCGTGAATCCTCAACTCTCTCTTGTCCCCTTCACCTCGTTCTGTTTCTCTTCTCCTATTCTTCCCAAACCCAAATTACTTCGTTAACCAAAAAACCCCAGAAAAACAATCTTTCGTTGACCCTTCTCTTACCCTAACTCATTGAAATTGTCACTTGCCAAACTTAGCCCCAACTTCTTTTGTAACCCAATCATTATATACGGCCCACACTCAATTGTTACCCTTCTCTGCCAGGTGTATGTAGATGACTCGTAGACTCATCGGCGTCGCCAACTGGCTTTCACAGTATCTCATCCGTCTTCACTCAAACCAACCAACATGAGCTCACGCTTGAATCAATCAAAAGAAAAAAAAAGAGAAAAGAGCTCTCAGATCCAAGGTGCATGTAGGTAACTTGTATTGTTACTGGCGTCGCCTTCTGGAAGTCATTCCATTCAAAAAAAAAAAAAACCAACCAACCAATCACCATACCTAATCCACCTCTTAATCATTCTTTAGGCGCCCTATGCTGACTGCTCGTTGTGGTCTCACCAGCAGTAGATTTGAGACGGCGGTCGGGAAGATCCCAGCCAATGACAACTTCTCCACAAAGTTTAAAACTCACTATAAAACCGAATCTCTCAGTTTTTGATCATTCTTTCCCGTGATCTGCGTAAGAAAGCCCGCAGCAGCCATCCGATACTTATCACACTCTTTTCTCTATCTCTCCCTACCCATACTAAAACGTGAGTTAACTGGTCTCTGATCTAAAAGGAAAAAAGTAGTAAATTTCCCCACTCCCCTTTTCAACTTCCAGGAATCGCCAATCCGAGCCTTTATAACCTTCGAACAGCCGTCAAAATCTACCCTATCAATCGAACAGCCACTATCGCCGTCAACGCCAGCAACCTCGGAGAACCCATCATTCACATGCAAGCAGCTTCCACAGCCACCCACACTTTGCTGATCCACGAGCCAAGCAACGGTCACCCCAACCCTTCGACACGACCTCTTCGAGTAGTCCCACGGACACAGCACGCCCAGAAAGAATATCGTCTTCAATTTTCACAGGACCAGGGACGGTCCTATACTAAGGGGGAAGGTGTAAGGGAAAGTGTTCCTTTATTGGGTAACCCTAGTTACCACCTATGACATCATCCCAGAAGCCCACAAGTCCAAGGTACACATTCCATATCCTACACATCCTCGGACAGTCTCGGCTGACACACCGGAAGAGCCTAATCATTTCACGCGCTCTCTTCGCCCTCTTTCCACACATCCCGGGTCAAAGTCGACTGTGGCAGACACAAGGATTTCGTCACCTTCCGGATTGGATCTCGTCGTGGAATTCTTCCTCATGGATTTGTCATCATTTCTGCCGTCATCCCACACGGATTCCAGACATGCTGCTCCAGACTCCGCCCATCACCCACATCATCTCTACAGTATAAATACTGCTCCAATCGCTCAATCGGGGAATCTCGTCTCACTCGTCTTACTGTACTCCACCCTAGGGTGCCTATACTACTCAAGCCCAGCCAAGCCACCCACATAGGGCGACAGAACAGGTCTCGTTGTGGCCTGAGTCTTCGCCCGGGAGGTTAGGCCCGTCCAAATATAATACCAACACCTATTATATTTACTATTGTATCCATTAGGTACAGATTGGCTCAGATACCATTTTAAAAATTTAACGACGCTCTTATAATTGATCTGAGTGTTTGCAGTTTTTAACAAATTTCATGCAATTTCGCTTCTTTCTGTGATTTTTTTGTTTTTCTTTAATAATTGAATTCAGATTCAATAAATATTTCATTTTGAAGAGACTCTGAGAATCATATTACAAATCTAAAAGTTATTAGCGTTGACCCATCAAATATGCTCTAATGACAGATGCACCTGGCCTATTATGTAAGGACAAGGGACCCTGTTAAACACATCATTCATCCTTTCCTCGTCTCGACTAGGTCACTCAACGCACTCATTCATTTCATCAAAGACACAGTCTCTCGGATCATACAACGTCTTCTTCTATCGATCTGACCTTTTGCAATTTCTTGTATTCTTATTAACACTGAGCAAAAATGTATCTATCCCGTCCTGCTAGATTCCCATTGCTCAAGCTTCCATGGCTCTGTATCAAATGTGTTCTCCACAACTCGGATGAATTTATTGTGTAAGTTCTAAATAGCTTTTCTTATTCAATTCAAAATTAATTTAGAATATATTTTGCAACGATTTCTGATAGAACCCGCAGAATCGTGAGGAGTTCGAATTACCCGCTAAAAGAAATTGATGTTTGTCTGCGCGGGAGTAGTAATATAAGTTTCAAACACCAATTGGGGAAAACAGAAAATGAGAAATCTTGGTTTTTCATGCATGATAAGAATGCAGATAATGGTAAATTTGTACTACAAGGGGTTGCTCAGCCGTTTTGTATTAGGTAAGTTCAATTGCACCTAGTAGAATTTGAGAACGAATCTCAGTGTTTCAGTAGACATTTCGATACCTGGAGAGGTAATAATCTACATTCATACACAGCTGGCGACACTCTGGATGCACTGAAAATAGGCATAGAATTCATGATTGAAGTGTTCGGATGTACAGTTGGAGAACTACTAGTTGGCGATAAACTCTCGGAGGTCCTCAGATTAGGCATCAGTACTGTTAAAGAACTAGTCATAGGCAATGCCGATCCAGTTGACATAGCAGATCTCAAATTTCTGTTAGTAAACATTAAAGTAACTGACGAATACGCATTTTGTACTCCAATAGCTGAAGACTTCTCCTGTGACCCTCAAATTTTCAAATGTCGAAAACTGTATTTTGGCAGGAGTAATTCAGCAGACTGGGTTACTTTAGAGCTTCTCTGCCAGTTTGATGTTCCCGAATTGTATTTTTGGCATCATCGGTTTTCTGTCGAAGACATTGTATCATACATCACTCATTGGTTTAATTCTGAGAATCGGAAACTAGAATATGTGCAATTCAAATTCAGAAATCCAATCACACTAGGAGATTTTGAGATCGATCATCTGAACCCATTGCCGTTTTGTGAAAAACGAAGAAACATATGTCCTGTGTAAGTTTCGAAATGTTTAATACTTGATAATTCAATAGGATTTTCAGAGCTGGAAAATGGGAATACACGGATATCTCCAGTGGAATGGACATCCTTCGCAAAGACGGTCTCCTGGCGACATTCTTGGTTAAAACTGAATATGTCCTTTTTTATATTTGGCACAAACGTTTTCCAGATGCTGTTTAACACTGGTTTCGTTCGATGACTTTTTTTTTAATTCCTGCTTATTCCAGATATTATATGTCCACATGAGGCAATTAATTTCACTAAATTCTACTTCTTTTTGTCTAGTCACGCCTCTTTTTTGTGTTTTCTCCCTCCAAACAATGCTTGCAGTAAATATCATTTTCAGAACGTTTTATGCAGCTTCAATTTTCATTTGTCTGTGATTTCTTCTCGATTGTTTCATATTAATTTGATTGTCATTAATAAATCTTCAATAAAAACTTATTTTCCGAATGTAATTTTTTTTGATTAATATGTAGGTTAATCTGTTACTTCTAACTCCACTAACAACTGAGATATTTTCAATTATTTGAGGACCTAATAGCTGTCAGCGTTGACCCATCAAATACGCTCTAATGACAGATACACCTGGCCTTTTGTACAAGTACAAGCGGCCCCGTTGAACACAACATTCAACCTTCCTACTCGTCTTGCCTAGCCCACTCAACACAGTCATTCATTCTTGCAAACACATACCACACAACGTCTTCTATCGATCTGACCTCTTGACATTGCGTGTCTTCTTATTAAAACTGAGCAATAATGTCTCTCTCCCGTCCTGCTAGATTTCCATTGCTGAAGCTTCCATGGCTGTGCATCAAATGTGTTCTCCACAACTCGGATGAATTTGTTATGTAAGTGTTTTACATAAGTTTTTAAGTTCAACTTAACATTGCTTCAGAATATATTTTGCAACAATTTCCAATAGAACCCGCCGAATTGTGAAGAGTTTAAAACCTCTAAAAGAGATTGATGTTGCTCCAAAAAAGAGTAATATATTTATGGGAAAAGGCAAATATTGGAATTTCTCGCATGATAAGTATGGATTTGGTCTTCCACTTGTACTAAAAAGAAATTCGGTGCCATTTTTCACTAAGTAAGTTCAATTGTAGTTAGTAGAATCGAACAATGAACTTCTTTTTTTTTCAGTAGTAGTTTTGATGCCCGGAGTGGTCATTATTTACAATCATACACAGCTGGTGACACCCTGGATGCTCTGAAAATGGGCATAGACTTTATGATTGAAGTGTTCGGATGTACATTTAGACGAGTGTTTGTTGATAGAGACAGACTCTCTGAGATCTTCAGATTAGGTATCTGTTCCGTCAAAGAACTGTTCATAAACGGAGGCATGCGACTTAACTTAACAGATCTGAAACACCTTTTGGAAAACGTCAAAGTTACCGATAGCTACGTGTTCAATGCTCCAATCCCAGGAGATTTTTCCTGTGACCCTCAAATTTTCAAGTGCCGACGTATGTCTTTTCTGTACAACGGTTCAGCAGATTGGGTCACTTTAGAGCTTCTGTGCCAGTTTGATGTTCCTCAATTGTGTTTTTGGTTTCCTCGGTTCTCTAAACAAGACATTGTTTCGTATGTTACTCATTGGTTCAATTCCGAGAACAGAAAATTAGAATATCTGCACATCGAATTCTATGAACCAGTCTCACTGGAAGATCTTAAAATTGATCATTTAAACCCCATGCCGTTCTGCAAAAAACGCAGAAGTAGACGGTCATTGTAAGTTGTTTTGAATTTTTAAATCTGGATAATTCTATGCAATTTCTAGGAATGAATCGTGGGAAAAGACGGATATGTCTAAAGGAAAGGATATTCTTCGCAAAGACGGACTGTTGGCTACATTACATGCTTACCCCTCATCTGTCATTCTTTATGTTTGGCACAATCGTTTTCCGGATGCTGTTTAACATAATTTCTGCCTAAACGGACAATTCTATTAAAAATACTTCCTTCTGTTTATCCACACCCCTATCCATTGTTCCCTTTTTCCAACGCCATCTCATTCTTTAAGAACAGATTGATTCTCTTACTCTTCATGAATAAACGCAAGATTATACATATCAAATACTTTTTCCCCTCAAAAAATGCTTTCAGTAATAATATTTTTTGTCAACTTTCCTGCAGCTTCAACTTTCTTTCTGTCTGTGATTTTTTTCTCGATTGTTTTCATTTTAATTGGATTAAGATTTAATAAATATTTTCTTCTGAAGAGACTCTAGGAACTTTGAAATAAAAAATCTAACAGCAATTATCGTTGACGCATCAAATACGCTCTAATGACAGGTGCACCTGGCCTATTATACAAGAACAAGGGACCCCGATAAACACATCATTCAACCTCCCTCATTCCTGACGTGGCCACTCAACACAGTCATTCATTCCATCAAACACACAGTCCCTCGGACCACACAACGTCTTCTATCGATCTGACCTCTTGCCATTTCTTGTATTCTCTTTAACACTGAGCAATGTCGCTCTCCCGTCCTATCAAATTTCCATTGCTCAAGCTTCCATGGCTTTGCATCAAATGTGTTATCCAAAACTCAGATATTTTTGATATGTAAGTTATAAATAAGATTTCAAGTTAAATTCAAATTTAATTCAGAATATATTTTGCAACAATTTCCAATAGAACCCTCAGAATAGTGCAACATTCAAAATACCCTCTGAAAAAAATTGATGTTGATTCAAGCAGGAGTATTATAAGTATGGGGAAAGGTAAACATTGGAATTTCTCGCATTGTCCGCAATTTGATGTTCCACTTCTGCAAAAAAGAAATTCTGAGCCGTTTCCCATTAGGTAAGTTTAATTGTACATAGTAGAATTAAACAATGAATGTCTGTTTTTCAGTAGGAGCTACAATTGTATAACAGGTCATAATCTACATTCATACACACTTCATCTGAAAATGGGCATAGAATTTATGATTGAAATGTTCGGATGTAAAATTGGATACCTAATCATTGCTGCAAATAAAATCTCAGACGTCTTTGGATTAGGTATCAATTCTGTTGAAGAACTATTTATGAACGATCCCGGCCCAGTTAACATAACAGACCTGAAGTATCTATTGGAAAACATCAAAGTTACCGATACATACGTATTTGATGCTCCAATACCAGCAAACTTTTCCTGTGACCCTCAAATATTCAAGTGCCAACGACTGTATTTTGGCCAAAATCATTCAGCGGATTGGGTTACTTTGGAGATTCTATGCCAATTCGATGTTTCTCAATTGGATTTTTGGCATCATCGTTTTTCTGTCGAAGACATTGTATCATATGTCACTCATTGGTTCAATTCGGAGAACCGAAAGTTGGAGTATGTGCGATTTGCCTTTAACATTTCATTCTCATTGGAAAATTTCAAAATCGATCATCTAAATCCTAGGCCGTTTTTCGAGAAACGCAGAAGTAGACGGGCATTGTAAGTTTTTTTAATGTTCAAATCTATTTAATTCTATACGATTTTCAGACACAAATCATTGCCACCACAGACGGATATGTCTAAAGGAAAGGACATTCTTCGCAAAGACGGGCTGTTGGCGACATTGCATACTTACCCCTCATCTGTCATTTTCTATGTTTGGCACAAACGTTTTCCGGACACTGTTTAACATTATTTGTGCCTAAACGGACAGTTCTACTAAAAGCACTTCCTTCTTTCTACCTATCAATTTTTCCACTTTTTCCAACACCTTCTCATTTTTTTAAGAACAGATGGATCCTCTTGCTTTTCATAAATAAACCCAAGATTATACATATCAAATACTTTTTCCCCCCAAAAGTGCTTTCAGTAATGGAAATTTTTGTCAAATTCCGTGCAGCTTCAACTTTCTTTCTGTCTGTGATTTTTTCTCTATTGTTTTATACTAATTTGATAAAGTTTCAATAAATGTTTTATTCTGAAGAGACTCTGAGGATTCTAATGAAAATCTAACGCACTATTATTTTTGACACCTCAAATACGCTCTAATGGCCGGTGCACCTGGCCAATTATAAGAGGCCATCTGTACGTATTCAATCTTCCCTCGTCTTGACGAGGCGACTGAACACACTCGTTCATTCTTGCAAACACATATCCCCTCGGACCACGCAGCGTTCTCTTTCGATCTGACCGCTTCTTTCTTCTCTTTTCCTCTCTTTTCTCCTACCACTCTCCTTCTTGTATTCTTATTGAGCCTGAGCAATAATGTCGCTCTCCCGTCCAGCTAGATTTCCATTGCTCAAACTTCCATGGCTTTGCATAAAATGTGTTATCCAAAACTCGGATGAGTTTATTTTGTGAGTTCTACACAAGTTTTCAAGTTTAATTGAAAATTGATTTAGAGTATTATTTGCAACGATCTCCAATAGAACCCGCAGAATAGTTCTACATTCAAAACATCCTCTGAAAGAAATTGATGTTTATCCGAGCGGATGTAGTAAAATAAGTATCAAAGATCAATTGGGAAAAAGAGAAAATGATCAAACTTGGTATTTCTTGCATAATAAGAATGTAGATAATGATCATTTTTTACTAAAGATAAATTCTCAGCCGCTTCTTACTAGGTAAGTTCGATTGTACATAGTAGAACTCGACAACAAATTTTCAGCGCATCTTTCCTTCCAAATATAGGTAGCAGTTACCTACATTCATACACAGATGGTGACAAACTGGACGCTCTGAAACTGTGCATGGAATTCATGATTGATGTGTTTGGGTGTACAGTCAGACAAGTAATTGTCGATGGAAATAAACTCTCAGAACTCTTTGGATTAGGCATCAGTACTGTTAAAGAACTATACATAGGCAATTCCGAACCTAACATAACAGATCTCAAATTTCTGTTAGAAAACATGAAAGTAACTGACGAATACGTATTTTGTGCTCCAATATCAAAAGACTTCTCCTGTGACCCTCAAATTTTCAAATGCCGAAAACTGTATTTTGGCCGGAGAAATTCAGCAGATTGGGTTACTTTAGAGCTTCTATGCCAATTCGATGTTCCTCAATTGGATTTTTGGCATCATCGGTTTCTTAAGCGAGACATTGTATCATTTATAACTTCTTGGTTCAATTCTGAGAATCGGAAACTAGAATACGCGCAATTTAAATTCATTAAGCCAGTCTCACTGCATCAATTTAACATCGATCATTTGAACCCCATGCCATTTTGCGAGAAACGCAGAAGTAGACGGTCATTGTAAGTTGTTTTGAATGTTTAATTCTAGATAATTCGATGTAAGTTTAGACATAAATCGTTGGAGAAGACGGATATGTCTAGTGGAATGGATATTCTTCGGAATGACGGACTGTTGGCAACACTTTATGCGTTCCCCACATCTTTCCTATTTCATGTTTGGCACAAACGTTTTCCAGATCCTGTTCAATAATAATTTAGCTAAATTTAATTTATTTGCAGTTTCAAGCAAATTTCATGCAGCTTGACTTTTCTTGTGTCTGTGACTTTTGTTCATTGTTTTTCGGACTCATAAATATTTTATTTTGAAGAAACTCTGAGAATTCCGATAAAAATCTAACAGCTATTAGTGTTGGCCCATCAAACGCGCTCTAATGGCAGGTGCACCTGGCCTATTATGCAAGTGCAAGGGACCATCTGTACACACCATTCATCCTTTCCTCGTCTTGACGAGGACACTCAACACAGTCATTCATTGTTGCAAACACACAGCCCCTCGGACCACACAACGTCTTCTTCTATCGATCTGACCTCTTACCATTGCGTGTATTCTTATTAACACTGAGCAATAATGTCTCTCTCCCGTCCTGTCAAATTTCCATTGCTCAAGCTTCCATGGCTCTGCATGAAATGTGTTGTCCACAACTCGGATGAACAGATTTTGTAAGTTCTACACAAGTTTTCAAGTTCAATTCAGAATTTCTTTAGAATATATTTTGCAACAATCTCCAATAGAACCCGCAGAATAGTGCAGCACTCGAAATATCCTCTGAAAGAATTCGACGTTTATCCGAGCGGCTGCAGTAAGATACATATCAAAGATCAATTGGGAAAAACAGAAAATGATAAAACTTGGTATTTCTTGTATAATAAGAATGCACATGGTGTTCCACTTGTACTGAAGAGAAATTCTCAGCCGCTTCCAACTAGGTAAGTTCAACTGCACATATTAGAACTCGACAACAAATCTTAGTTTTTCAGTAGTCATTTCGATTTTTCGAGAGGTCATTATTTACGTTCACACACAGCTGATGTCAAACTGGATGCTCTAAAAATGGGCATAGAATTCATGATTGATGTGTTCGGATGTACAGTTAGTCGAGTATTTGTGGACGGAGACAAACTCTCAGATGGAGTAGTTATCAGTTCTGTTAAAACACTATATATAAGGGAACCCGGGCCAGTTAACACAACAGATCTCAAAATTCTGTTGGAAAACATCAAAGTTTCCCACAGCTACGTATTTCAAGTTCCAATACCAGCGAACTTTTCCTGTGACCCTCAAATTTTCAAGTGCCGAGTACTTCTTTTTGCGCGTAATCATTCAGCAGATTGGGTTACTCTAGAGCTTCTATGCCAGTTTGATGTCCCTCAATTGACTTTTTGGCATCATCGGTTTTCTGTCGAAGACATCGTTTCATATGTCACTCATTGGTTTAATTCTGAGAATAGGAAACTAGAATATGTGAATTTCAAATTCAGAAATCTAATATTTTTGGAAGATTTTGAAATAGCTCATCTAAATCCGATGCCGTTTTGTGAGAAACGAAGAAATAGATGTCCCTTGTAAGTTTGAAAACTTTTAATTTTTGATAATTTGATGGGATTTTCAGTGTTGGACGATGGAAAGGCACGAATATGTCAAATGGAATTGACATCCTTCGCAAAGACGGTCTCCTGGCGACCTTTTATGTCAATTCCACATCGGTCATTTTTTATATTTGGCACAAACGGTTTCCAGACGCTGTTTAACAATGGTTTCGTTCGATGTTGACTTTTTTCTTTTTTTTTTAATTCCTGCTGTTTCCAAATATTATATGTCCACATGGGGCAATCCATTTCACTAGATTCTACTTCTTTTTGTCTAGTGACGCCCTTTTTTGAGTTTTTTCCCTCTAAGCAATGATTTCAGTATTTATATTTTTTGATACATTCCATGCAGCCTCAACTTTCATTTGTCTGTGATTTCTTGTTCTTTTTTTCAAACTAATTGAATTACCATTCATAAATGTTCAAAATAAAACATTTATTTTCCCAATTGAACATTTTTTGATTCATGCCGCACAATTAAAGCAAACAGCTGTGAAAAAATCGTTGTACAAAACGGTGCGGTCGTGAACTTCAGAGTGTGAGCTTTAACCTATTCGGTTGTTCCATAAGTCTTTGACACTTCTCAATTTATTTTTTTTCTCTCAATTTTTTATATTAAAAAACTGTTTTTCAGTCAGTTTCAAGATTTTCGTTCAATTAAAAGGGGCCGACCCCCTCCAGATGGCTGCTTTATTACAGAGTTTACGGAATCTAACTTCTCAAAACCTCTCCAGAATAATATATTTATTGAACCTCAAGTAAATTAATGATAAAACAATCAAGAAGAATTCGCAGGCAGAAGAACAACGAAGCTGCATGAAATTTGTTAAAAACTGCAAATACCAAAAGTTTTTATAGAATCATTTTTCAGTTTTTTCAAATGGCATGTGACCCAAACTTAATGGATAAGGATCTGGTTTTTATTGCAATGCATCGATTCGTGTGCACACATTGAAGCAAAATCATTGTTGAACAGGGTCTGGAAAACGCTTGTGCCAAACATGGAAAATGATCGATGTGGATTCGACATAGAATGTTGCCAACAGTCCGTCTTTGCGAAGGATGTCCATTCCACTAGACATATCCGTGCCTTCCCATCGTACACTGAAAATCCCATCGAACTATCAAGAATTAAAAGTTTTTAAACTTACAATGAACATCTGTTTCTTCGTTTTTCATCGAACGGCATCGGGTTCAAATGTTCGATTTCAAAATGTTCCTGTGAGACTGGATTATTGAAATCAAACTGAGCGTATTCTAGTTTTCGATTTTCAGAATTGAACCAATGAGTGACGTAAGAAACAATGTCTTCTTTAGAAAACCGTTCATACCGAACATTCAAAACAGAGACATCCAACTGGCACAGAAGATCTAAAGTAACCCAATCTGCTGAATGATTGCTCATAAAAGAAAGTCGTCGATGAGTGAAAATTTGAGGATCACAGGAAAAATTTGCTGGTATCGGGACATAAAATGCGTACCTATCGATAACTTTCATGGTTTCCAATAGATACTTTAGATCTGTTATGTTAACTGGCTTGTCATCGAATATGAATAGTTCTCTAACAGATGTGATGCCTAATCCAGAGAGTTCTGAGAGTTTGTCTCCGTCAAAAAAAAGTAGTCTGATTGAACATCTGAATACATCTATCATGAAGTCTATGCCCATTTTCAGTGCATCCGGGGTGTCACCAGCTGTGTATGAACGTAGAGAATCCCCTTCAAGACTACTACTGAAAAAAAGAGGTTCATTGTTGGATACTACTAATTACAATTGAACTTACCTAGTTAGAAACGGCTCAGAATTTCTGTTTAGTACAAGTGGAACACCGAATTCAAACTGATCTTGCGAGAAATACCAAGTTTTATCTTTTCCCATAAATATCCTTCTACTAATTCTGTGTTGAGCGACATCAACTTTTTGCAAAGGATAGTTTGAAATCTTTACAATTCTGCGGGTTCTATTGGAAATTGTTGCGAAATATATTCTGAAGAAATTTTGAATTGAACTTGAAAACATTGTTCTTAACTTACATATCATAAAGATCCGAGTTTTGAATAACACACTTGATGCAGAGCCATGGAAGCTTCAGCAACGGGAATTCAACAGGACGGGAGAGAGACATTGCTCAGTCTCAATGAAAACAAACTAAATGGCAAGAGTACAGATCGATAGAAGACGTTGTCAAGGTTGAGTGGCCACGTCAGGAATGAGGGAGGTTGAATGCTGTGTTTAACGGGGCCCCTTGTCCATTACATAATAGGTCCACCTGTCATTAGAACGTATTTGATGAGTCAACGATGATAACTGTTAGATTTTTATCAGTATTCTCAGAATCTCTTCAGAACGAAATATTAATGAATTTTTATTACAAAACAATCAACAAGAAATCACAGACAGAAGAAAGTTGAAGGTGCTTGAATTTTGTAGAAAAATTTTTATTACTGAAAGCATTGTTTGAATAGGGACAAATACACAAGAGGACACAATGGCAGTCATTTTAGGGTTGACTAGACATGAAAGCAGTACTTATCAATGAAATGGCTCGATTAGTGTGAAAACTTGAATATAAAATTATTGTTGAACAGCATCTGGAAAACGTTTGTGCCAGACATAGAAAATGACCGAAGTGACATCGACATAGAATGTGGCCAGGAGCCCGTCTCGGCGGATGATGTCCATTCCATTTGAGATATCTTTTTCTTTCCATCTTTTAACCCTGAAAATCCGATTGAATTATTAAAAAGCACTATCTGTAAGAAGTGGAATTTTTCTGATGAGCCCAGGCAAAGTTTCAAAAAGTTAACCCGTTCCAGATGAGTTTTGAACCATGCAAACACACATGGAAGTGATTTCCAAAAAGTTTGCTAAACTTTTGATTTTTTGATTTTGGCTGAAATTATAGTCAAAAATCGACTATTCAGGTCGAAAATTCTAAAAATGTTGGTTTACAGATATCTTTTCCAAAAGTTTACGGGTACGTTTGGACTACCTGAAACACATTTTGAACGAATTTGGGCTTCCAGAAAAATTGGAAAGTGGCAGAAACACCTCTGAGATTAGAGTTTTTGGAGTTTTTCTCAAAAATATTGAATAGCTTACAAGTAAACTTACAAGGGACATCTATTTCTGCGTTTCTCGCTAAATGGCATCGGATTTAGACTTTCGATGTTGAAATTTTCCAGTGAGGGATCATTGAATTCAAATTCAATCCATTCTAATTTCCTGTTAACAGAATTGAACCAATGAGTGATATATGATACAATTTCTTCTTCGGAAAATCGCTGACACGTAAAACTCATCTGAGCAACATCAAATTGGCAGAGAAGCTCCAAAGTAACCCAATCAGCTGAATGACAACCCGCAAAAAGAAGTAACCGGCACTTGAATATTTGAGGATCACAAGAAAAGTTTTCTGGTATTGGAGGAAAAAATACGTAGCTATCGGTAACATTAATGTTTTCCAACAGAAATTTCAGATCTGCCATGTTAACTCGCTCGGAATAGCATAGGAAAAGTACTTTAACAGTACTGATGCCTAATCCGAAGAGCTCTGATAGTTTGTCCCCATCAACAAATACTCGTCTAACTGTACATCCGAACACGTCAATCATAAACTCTATGCCCGTTTTCAGAGCATCCAAAGGGTCACCAGCTGTGTATGACTCTAGACAATTCCCTGTTATCCAATTGGAACCTCTTCTGAAAAACAGAGGTTCATTGTTAGATTCTATTATGCACAATCAAATTTACCTAGTTAGAAACGGCTCAGAATTTCTTCTTAGTATAAGTGGATCACCAAATTCAAACTTATCATGCGTGAAATTCCAATTTTTCTCTTTTCCCATACATACACTTTTACAACTACTGTTTGGAGATACATCAATTTCATTGAGAGGATATTTTGAATGTTGCACTATTCTACGTGTTCTATTGGAGATCGTTGCAAAATATATTCTGAAGTGATTTTGAATTGGACTTGTAAACATATTTATGACTTACAAATGAAAAAGATCCCAGTTGACGAGAACACATTTGATACAGAGCCATGGAAGCTTGAGCAACGGGAATTTAGCTGGACGGGAGAGAGACATTGCGCAGTTTTAATAAAAATACAAGGAATGGCAAGAGGTCAGATCGATAGAAGACGTTGTGTTTTCCGAGGGGCTGTGTGTTTAATGGAATGATGAATGCTGTGTTTAACGGGGCCCCTTGTTCTTTATATAAAAGGTGCGCCTGTCATTAGAGCGTATTTGATTGGTCAACGCTAATAGCTGTTAGAATTGTATCAGAATTCTCAAAGTATCTTCAGAAGAAAATATTTATTATAAATCTCAATTCAATTAAACTGAAAACAATTGAGGAGGAATCAAAGAAAGAAAGAAAATTGAAGCTGCATTTGAGGGCATAAAGAGTATTTCATATGTATAACATTTATGTTATTATGGAGAGCAAGAAAATCAATCTGTTCTTAAAGAATGAGAAGGTGTTGGAAAAAGTTGAAAGATTGATAGGGGCGTGAATAGACAGAAGGGAGTATTTTTAATAGAATTGCCCGTTTAGGCAGAAATAATGTTAAACAGCATCCGGAAAACGCTTGTGACAGACATAGAAAATGACAGATGATGGGTAAGCATGTAGTGTCGCCAACAGTCCGTCTTTACGAACAATATCCATTCCACTAGACATATCTGTCTTCTCCCACGATTTGTGCCTGAAATTACATTGAATTATCCAGATTCAAACATTCAAAACAACTTACAATGACCATTCACTTCTGCGTTTTTTGCAGAACTTCATGGGGTTTAAATGATCAATTTTAAAATCTTCCAGTGAGATTGATTCATAGAATTCGATGTGCAGATATTCTAACGTTCTGTTCTCGGATCTAAACCAATGGGTGACATACGAAACAATGTCTTGTTTAGAAAACCGATGAAACCAAAAACTCAATTGAGGAACATCTAATTGACAGAGAATCTCTAAAGTGATCCAATCTGCTGAACCGTTGCACAGAAAAGACAGTCGTCGGCACTTGAAAATTTGAGGATCAAAGTAAAGAAAATCAGGGATTGGAGAATTAAACACGTAGCTATCGGTAACTTTGACGTTTTCCAACAGGTCTTTCAGATCTGTTATGTTAAATCGCATGGCTTCGTTTATAAACAGTTCTTTGACGGAACTGACACCTAATCCGATGAGGTCTGAGAGTTTGTCTCCATCAACAAATACTCGTCTAATTGTACATCCGACTACTTCAATCATAAAGTCTATGCCCATTTTCAGAGCATCCAGGGCCTCACTAGCTCTGTATGAATGTAGAGAATGACCATCAAAACTAGTACTGAAAAAGAAAGAAGTTCATTGTTCGATTCTACTAACTACAATTGCCTTTTCCCATAAATATTTTACTCTTTTTTGGAGCAACATCAATCTCTTTCAGAGGTTTTGAACTCTTCACAATTCGGCGGGTTCTATTGGAAATCGTTGCAAAATATATTCTGAAGCAATGTTTAATTGAACTCGAAAACTTATGTAGAACACTTACATAACAAAGGAAGGTTGAATGATGTATGCAGTTGGGGCCCTTGTACTTGTACAATGGGGCAGGTGCATCTGTCATTAGAGCGTATTTGATCTGTCAACGATAATAGATGTTAGATCTTTATCAGAATTCTCAGAGTTTCTTTGAAATAAAATATTTATGAGTCTTAAAGACAATGAAAAAAGTCACAGACACAAGAACATTGAAGCTGCATGAGTTTTTTTTGAAAATCATTATTACTGAAAGCATCGTTTGGAAAGAGATAACCAATCTGTATTGAACGGATGTTCAGATATTAGCGAATGTATTTAGGAGGCATGCATAGACAGAACAAAAAGAAAAAAAAGACATAATTCTGTGAAATGAAATTAATTTGTGTAGGCACGAAATGAAGTTCAAACAGCATCCGGAAAACGTTTGTGCCAAATATAAAAAAGGACAGATGTGGATTTAACGAAGAATGTTGCTAGGAGACCGTCTTCACGAATGATGTCCATTTCACTCGAGATATCCGTGTTTTTCCATCCCTCAACACTGAAAATTCCATTGAATTATCAAGAATTGAACATCTGTGAACTTACAAAGGATATCTGTTCCTTCGTTTTTCACAAAACGGCATTGGATTCAAATGATCAATTTTGAAATCTTCAAGTGTTACTGGATCATTAAAGAAGACAACGTGTAAGTATTCCAACTTTCTGTTCTCCGAATTGAACCAATGAGTGATATAGGAAACAATGTCTCCGAAAGAAAACCGATGAAACCGAAAAGCCAATTGAGGAACATCAAACTGGCATAGAAGCTCCAAAGTAACCCAATCTGCTGAACTTTCCCCGCCAAAGAACAGCTGTCGACACTTGAAAGTTCGAGGGTCACAGTAAAAATCTTTTGGGAGTGGAGCATAAAACACGTATCTATCGGTAACTTTGATGGTTTCCAATAGGTACTCCAGATCTGTTATATAATATATATTGCTTAAGAACATACTTGCCCAAATTGGGCCCGGCCCGGTAAGGCCCGGAGGCCCGGGCCGGGCCTGGCCGGGCCCGATTTGGGCAAGTATGGTCTTAAGCAATATATATTATATAACAGATCTGGAGTGCCGATTGGATACCATCAAAGTTACGGATAGGTACGTGTTGTGTGCTCTGCTCCAATCAGATTAGTTCTGTG
>GL379836.1:250020-267657 GCA_000143925.2 Caenorhabditis brenneri | reverse complement strand
GTGATAACAAAATTCGTTATAAAATCAGAAAGACGAATCAGATAGCTCTAATTTTTCGTGGGGTAGTTAGATATGATTAGTACTACTCATGAACAAAAAATTAGCCAATTCTGTGATTTTGACATTTTTCACCATGGAGGGGGGTACGTTGATTTTCAGGGATTTTTTGCAAACTTTGCCAAAAATCGGCTTTGAGGCAGTGCGAAACGTGACCTCATTTTTTTATGGTTTGACCACCTAGACATAAGGTTTCAAAATTTATATGATTTGTCTCAAACACAGTTCAAAAATTTTTCAGGACAGCCCTACAAAGCCAAAGCATTGAGTTTTTTGACCGAAAATCGAATTTTTACCCATGAAGGAGGAGAGCTGGAAAGTTGGTCTGAACACAAAAAATGCTTAAAAACATGTCATAAATTGATTCCCAATTGAATTTCGAGAAAATATTTTTCAGGAAAAATTTTTCATTTTTTACGATTTTGTGCTCGGCTACAGTAGGAAAGGGGCGGAGCCTAATCTTAGTTTGTGTTTTGTACTTAGGGGACCATGGGTCATATACATACAATACATCAACCGGAAAAAACCATCTTGAAAAAAGTGTGCCAACGGTATAATGGCGCTTCCTCACCAATTAGCCAGAATGCCTCTTAAATTTTGTTTTTGATTCTGGTAGTTTCCTTTTGACGCCTATTCAAAAATTCGCTAGAGATCAGGCAAAAAAAGCTTCTAAGAAAACTCCTTTCAATGGCCTAGGATCCCGATGCGTGCGGCCACGGTGGAATATTAACTGTTCCTGTTATGGGAAATTCAATATCCATATCTACCACGACTCGAGACAGGCATTTGTATAACCATGTTTCCCAAGAACCTAATTGCAATGCCGCTCCACTACACACACACACCATAAATCATTTTACAGCCCCAGTCCTTGTAGACTCTCTTCTCATTCATTCTATCAAACACACATTCGTCCAGACAAAACTACTTCCTCTATCGATTTCTCGTCAATACTGAGCAATGTCTGCTACATTCCCCCTCTTAAAACTACCGTATCTCTGCATTGAAGCTGTCGTCAAGAATGCAGGTATTTTCGAAATGTAAGCCAGTTTTTTTTTTCAATTTGGTCAAAATTTTGATGAAAAATTTCTCAGAATACACTTTGCTCTGATATCAAACCGAACCCGTCGAATCGTCAAACGGTCCCATCTTCAGTTGAATAAAATACAAGTGAGCGTACGTGATCAGAAAACAATTCGAATGGGAGCCGGATTACATGCATGGCACATCATTAGGAGCTGCTCAACGTCGGGGGCTCCTCTTGTATTACAGAAGGATGCGAGTCCGTTATATACAAAGTAAGTTAGTTTGGCGGGAATTCGAAAGATTGAAAATTTTTGCGGGAATTCAAAAAAACAAAAATTTTGGCAAGGATCCGAAAATTCAAGAATTTCGGCTGGAATTCAAAAATACAAAGATTTTGGTGGGGATTCAAAAAAACAAAAATTTTTGCTGGGTTTTCAAAATTTAAGAACTTTGGATGGAATTCGAAAAGGCTAAAAATTTGACGAGAATTCAACAAATCAAAGAGTTTGGCATGTATCGACACGCTAATAAGCAAACCAACCGGTTTGAGCTAGCTACCGATTTCTTACTCTGAGCAATTTTAACAAAATGGGACCTTGCTTGGCTACACAACCCTTCATCAACTAAAAAATATAATTTCAGACATCTCGGCCACTCCCTATTCTCTACCACACCCGGGAACGACCTACTCGCCTTGAAAAGTGTCATGGACCTCTTGAACGAACTCTTCAAATGCTCAATCCTCCTAGTAACCATTCGTGTTGACAACTTTCAAAATCCAATTAATTTTGGGGTCACCACCACCAATTCCCTCCAAATCGAGGGTACTATACCAGTAGGGACCCCGGAAATTGACAAGATTCTTGAGAATATTCAAGTGACCAGTGGATACCTTTTCAATGTTCCAGTCTTGAGAAGCTTCACTGGTGACACCTCGAAAAAGATGTTTAACTGTCGCAAGGGTCTACTATTTGAGAATCTTCAATCCGCTTATTGGGTTACCAGAAACGTATTCCGTCAGTTGCGTGTTCCTCATGTTCATTTCAAAAATCATGAATTCAGTCCGAAACGGGCTGTAGACTTTGTCACCGAATGGTTCAATTCCAATAATCGAAAACTGAAATGTTTGTACATGCCCTCAAAAAATCCAATTCTACGAAGACATTTTCAAATTGATCACTTGAATCCGATGCCGTTTTGTGAGAAAAGAAGAAGTCGGCATGCAAAGTAAGTTTGCAAAATATTTCCTCAAAAAATAAATGGTATTCTCAGACTTTGGCCGTTAGCTAACGCAGATTTATCCGACGGATTCGATATTCTTCGTAGTGACGGGCTTCTGGCAACGATTCTGATTAAAGAGTCTCTTTTCGCTCTTTATGTATGGCACAAACGATTTTGAGATTATGTTCTTTGATGATTTTTTCAATTTTTTTTTACCCAGTCGGCATTTTGAACATTAATTTCTTTTTTGAAGTTAAAATATTCCTCAATGTTGAAAAAAAAATACGATTGCAGAATGAAGTTCTCGATGCCCAGGGCAGTATATCCTGGTTGTCGTTGAAAATGTTGAAAATTGATCTACTAGAAAAGTTGTACCACTTCAATTCAAACATTTCATTGATAAATGTTTTTTGATAGCTTGAAGTATTACTATCCCAAGCTTATTTTTCTATGTCATTCTCTTTTCAGGGCCCCAGTTCTACTGTACTGGAGGGGAGAGCGTGAGAGGCGGCAGAGAAAACGACTGTCCCCTTCTCTGTCGTCTCTTACATGCAACTTCAGAGGCGCATAACTTTCTCCGAAATAGAGCTTTTGAGCTGATTTTTAGGGATTTTGTTTCCGAATAGACAAGAACCCATTACATGAAAGTTTGAAACCGCAGCTCTGCGTGCGCCTTTAGGGTAAATGAACCGCTTCTAGCTGATCATGATGCTCATAAACCAATTCAAAGAAAGAAAACAATAATTTATTTATCCATCAAAAACCATCACAAAAACTCTCTGACCCGCTCCTCCAAAAATGGTCTCGCCTTCGCCATGAAATTATCTCTCGACAGATAACATCCACACATTTTTCGATATCCCTGGAACTCGGTCCTCGAGTGGAGCACTCGAAAATTGTCGATGAATATCACGGAGCCAGGTTTCAACGAGATCCGGATAGAATTCTTTGGGTCGTGGCATATTCTGGAGAATTTCTCGTAGGCCTCGTAGAATTTTATGGCTTCTGTGGCAGAGGACTCGGAAGAGGATAGGCAAGAAAACGGCGCACGGTCGTATGGATTGAATCTGGAAAAAAAAATCGATAAATGTGGGCGGGGCGAAGGTGGGGGTTACCGTATCTGTGTGATATTTCCATGGGAATCTAGTTCGATGACTGGCTTTTCCAGGCTGACACTGTGGATGGAACTTCCGGGTGGGGTGCCCTCCAGGTAGTGGTGGGAGATCTAAAGAGCAAGTTTAGGATAGACGCAGAGATACCAGACATTCTAGCTTCTCTGCGCTCTCTTCCTATAGCGAGAGAGAAAGAGATAAAAAAAAAGCCAAAAGACGCAGAGAAACCAGACACTCTAGCTTCTCTGCGTCTCCTAGACAGACGAACCTTTGTCCTGCAAAGCGTCTCAAAATCCTCGGGGCTCTCCGTTTTCAGCCGCTGTGCACAATGAAACGCGTCCACCAGTACCGTGTCCCCGCCGATTTTTGCCGGTTCTAGGCAGTGAAAAACCTGGATTCCGGGTGTCTGATTGAAGTAGGTTCCGTCTGTGTGTGGACCGATCTCCTCGTTTCCGTAGGCCGTGTCCTCGTAGGCGGGCTCGTCCTGGAAAAAAGGTACTTAAAGGCGCAGACTGGTCCAAAAACCATGCCTCTAGCTCTATTTTGAAGCGAGTTATGCGCTTTTAAAGTTGGAGGTGAGAGAATGAGAGACGCTAGAGAATCAGACAGTCGCTCTCTCTGCCGTCTCTCACTCACTCACCTCTAACTGTAAAGACGCGTAACTCCCCTCAAAATGGAGCTAGAGGCGTGGTTTTCGGACCACTACAACCATGGGGAAATGGGCTTCAATAAGAAATAGAGTTTGAAATTCTAGGCCACGGCCACAAAAAAAACCGGCCACCAATAGTCTCCCAAAGACCTTGCTTACCTCCGTCGCCGAGTTACTGAAAACCCAAAACTGTCCGAAAAATGTATCGTGAACTGGAACAAGGCTCTGACAAAGCTTTTCGGTAGCCTCTGCGGTCCCCTCCACGCCATCAATCACAACGATACCGTATTTCACGAGATTTTCAGAGAAGGTTTGGAGGGAGAGAGTGGTTCTGAAAAAAAATTGAATAATCGTCAAATTTGATGCCGGGTACGTAAACACAAGTTCTAGAAAACTGGTCAAAACCAAAATCAACCGGTTCATTTTAAAGCGAGTTATGCGCCTTCAAATTTGGAGGTGAGAGAGAAAGAGACGGCAGAGAAAGAGACAGTCGTTTTCTCTGACGTTTCTCACTCTATCACCTCAAACTTCGGAAAGGCGTAACTCGCTTCAAAAAACACATTTTGAGGCGGTTTTTAGGCCATTTTGTAGAGAATTTTGAAGCGTATCTAGTGATGTAAAAATTGATAAAGTTTTGGGTAAATTATTTTTTTGATTTTTTTTTCTCAAAAGTTTTAAAAGTTTATATCGCTAGAAAGCCCTTGAAATTTACTGCAAAACCGTCAAAAATTCAGATGAAAACCTCGATTTCGAAGCGAGTTATGCGCTTTTGAAGTTGTAGGCGAGAGAATGAGAGACGGCAGAGAAAGAGACAGTCGTTGTGTCTGCCGTCTCTCACTCTCTCGCTTTCAACTTTGAAGGCGCATAACTCACTTCAAATTGAAGGTTTTGAGGTGGTTTTTGAAACATTTTATTCGGGGCTTTTCCACGATATTGAGTTCGAAAAATGATTTTTACAAAATATTTTTTCGATCTTCATACTTTGTTCACTTTTCGGATACTCCTCTATTACAGGATTTTCCCCAAAAACAGAAAAAAAACTCACTTTGAAATTCTCGGCACCTCCTTCAGCTTTTCCGAATCCCACAACTCCATTCCCCTATCCAATTTCCGCTGCTCCAACCTCCTCATCCTCCCCTTCCCCACAATATCCTCAATATCAAATATCGACTGATGCCCATCAATCCAATTGATAATTATCGATTTTTCATCAAAAGAAATCTGGTCTGCTCCTTTAATTTTCGCCTGGTTGAGCAGCTCTGTACAATTCGATTTCCTCTGATTCGTCGGCTGATGATAGTGCTTTTTGGAGGTGCAGTGGTCACGGAGCCAGACCAGGGGCATGATCAATTTGGCGGGTTTTCCTGGAATTCAAAAACAAATTTGAACATTTTATTCTGAGCAATTCCAAAATTACCTTTCTCCTCAAAAACCACCTCTAGAGAATCATTTTGTGAGCGAATATTCTTGAAATTCCAGCTGATAACCCGTGATAGTAGTCGCCTTTGTACAAACATTTTTTTGTCTGAAAATCTTTTTTTTTCAAAAAATTTTCTTTAAAAAAGAAGTTTTTTCAGACAACAAAATAGAGTAAACTAGAAAAGAAGGTGAAAGTCACAGAAAACGAATGAAAACGAATGGGAAATGGACTTTGTACATGTATAAATACACACGAGGTCAGACAGTTAGGGGCAGCAGGAGAAGGGGGCGCTAACGTGGAATACGTCAGAGATGAAAGTGAGATAAGAGGGCAAAGGACACCACATTCTTTGTAGGTCACATGGTGAAGAGGGGGGGGGGGGGAGAATCGGGAAAGTGGAGGAAATTTGGATCTTTTTTTGGGAGAAAAAACTGACCAGAAGAGTGGTAGATAGGGGAGAAAATTGGTCAGAAAAGTAAGAAAGTTCTAGAAAGTTCCAGAGAAAATTCCAGAAAACTCTAGAGAATTCCACAAAAATCCTCCTGAACAAATTTCAGAAAAATTCCGAAAATTCCGGGAAAATTCCGAAAAGTTCAAGAAAAATCTCGAAAAAAGGCCAGAAAAATTCCGAAAAAATTCCAGAATATTCTAGAAAAATCCAGAATGTTCCGGCATTTTTTCGTCTGAAAACGATCTAAGTTGGTCGAAAATTGGTTTGAATAGCTATGAACTAGGCTAAAAATGACTGGAAAATGCCTGAAGTCGGTCAGAAGCTGATTCAAAACGGTCAGAAGTTAGATTGAAACGGACTGCGCGAAATTGGGAGTGAACGGCCTCGAAACTACTGAAAGGGGTCTGGAAATCAGCTAGAACGGCTTGGGAAGCTCTAAGATTACCTGTACTAGCCCTAAAAAGGCTTGAACAAAGGAATTTGTCCGGATTGAAACCGGTTTTCTTTTTGGATCGCTTTTTTAGCTTGTTCTAAGCTGGAATTTCTCTAAAAATGGCTTAAAATCCGCTTGAACATAGCCGAACTCACCCAAAAACCGGTCTAAAATCAGATTGGAACCACATGCTCGAGGTTGGCTTGAAATGACCTAGAAATTACCCTTACCTGAAACCCTAATTACCTAAAACCCTAATTGCTCAGAATAAGAATTAGTGATAGTCCCGAAAAATCTCCGATTTTTACCGTTACAGCCAAGGTTTCCAGGTTGAAACACACAACATACAAAAAAAGTTCAACCGAACCGATTTGGACCAGTAGTTTCTAAATTTGCACTTTTCAGAAGTCCAAGTTTTCCTAAAACCTTCAAAACCTGGTCCTAATCCTCCAAATTGAGCTCATTCCCAATTACATGATGCAAAAAGGAAAAAAAGTACATGATAAGAGAATAGTGCACTTCACTCAGAGAAGGTGCAAAGGTAAACAAGCGACTACACTGGTTGTAGCCCAAGGTTGTAGTGATGGGAAATGAAAGAGAGAGAGAGAGAAATGATGCGAAGAAATCGAAAAGGAAACTTGTTTTCTTTTTTTTCCCCACCAGTAATCAATGCTGTTCGATCTGTTGTTGTTGTGTACACTTTTGGGTGATCAGGAGGGGAAAAGAGGGTGTTTTTGGTTGAAAAAGTTTGAAAAAATCACATTCGTTCAGTTGGAAATTTGTCTATGAACTAAAAATTTTGAATAAAAATCGTGAAAAAATTGTTCCGTTGAGAAATTAAAAAATCTGCACGTATTTTCCACATCAGCCCGTTATTTCATATGGTGGCGGCAGTCACAAAAAAGTCGGTTTTTTTTCGTCTAAAATCGATATTTTTTACTCAAAAGCGTTTGATCTTCTCGAGAGTGCGATGCAAATGCGCTTTACTGGTGATATAATCTGAATTAATATTTTTCGCCAAAGTTTGAAATTTTAGCATAGTTTTGCCGATAATTCAGGCATAATCCGACGCAATGTAGTCGAATTACCTCCTAAACGTACAAAATCATTCAAATTTCGGCGTGAAAAATTCAATTTGAATGATCCTCAGCGGAGCGCGCTTGCCCACTTGATCTTCGGGTAAATTCGAAATGTAGACTTGAAAACCGTGTTTTTTGCCTGAATTTAGCTTTTTTTTTTCTCAAAAACATTTTTTTTCCCTTAAAAAAAGCCCGTCAATTTTCTTATTATTTTTCAGAATTTTTTCCTTTTGCTTTTCCGAAAATTCGAGTTTTTTGCCGATTCCTTCAATTTTTTTAAAAAATATCCCTGATTATCGATTTTATAATTTTTCAGCATCAAAATTTTGCAAGAAATGTGTTCCTTGTTGACTAGTTTTTTATCGCGGCCCACCAGGAGAACCACATGTTTTTCCCGTCGAAAAAATAATTGTTGATTTCTGTTTTTTTTTTTTTCATTTCTTCCAATTTTCCCATCGACCCCTTATATTATCAATATCGGGTAAAAGAAGCTGAGAAGATTTTGATCTTTCTCAATGAACAAGTTCAAAGAATGTCCTCCTCCTCGTATTTGTCATCATTTTAGTGCAGTAGAAACCACCGCCAGACAGCCCCGGGCCTACGTGACTTTTCGTAAAGAAATTCTTCCCCCTTAGTCCCGCATTACTACGTGAATTTTGTGAGATAAAGTCCCGCCTTGGAAAGTATCATTAAAGCATACAAAAAATGATGACAATTGTTGAGAACGGCTATATGTCATCATTTGTTATCATGGTCCCGAAATTGTGAGTTTTAACTTAATTTTTTCAGTTGTTAGAGTAGTTCTTTAGTTGATTTTTGGTTTTTTCAACCTTTTGCGAACGTTTAAATGTTGAAAATCCATTAAAAATCGATAAAAATCCATCGAAACCAAGTGGAAAACCTTGATTTTTTCGTTTCCAAACGAAGAATTTTCAAATTCCCTCCCTAAATTCATAGCAGATGGAGCGCGTTTACCTAGATTTTTGTTTTTTTGGGCATTAAATTTAATTTGTTATATCCTTTTAGAGCTTCTATCCCAGAAAAAAAAACAGATCCAGAGGCTATTTACACTCAAAAAAAAGATAGAAAAAAAGTAAAAAGTGCACTTTCACCGTCTGCGTCTCTCTCTCCAACACTTCCTGCGCCTCCCTCAGAAACGGGCGGCCCTCTTTTCTCCAACGATTTTTCCTTCTTCCCTTCGCACTCATTTTCTGTTATTTTGGTTTCTTAGTACTTTTTTAGTGGGGTTTTCAGACAAAATGCTATCGTCAGTCATCAGATGCGGTGGGCAACAGGCGTCGTCGCGAATGACTCCGGCGGTCTGTATGGCGATCCGGAGATTTGATCCGTTGGAGGCGAAAATGGCACAGAAGAAGGTAAATTAAAGTGAAAATGCGCAAAAATTGGAAAAAATTGCGTCATTCTGGCCTGAAAATCAATAAAAAAATCCACGTTTTTCTGGAATTTTCCACGTGAACTTCCAGGCCGAAATTGTCAACCAACAACAGGCGTCAGAAGTGGATGCGAATCGTGTGACGTATGCGACAAAGGACGACTTCAAGCAGAACGTACAGGACACCCGATTCACGGGTGCCGCCGACTCGGAGACTGGGCAGGTGCCGACGAAATGGCAGAAGAAGTTCTTGGTGATCACGAAACTCTACCCGTCGGTTCAGGACATTCCGCCTTATGTTCAGTGAGTCCAAATTAATAAAATCTGGAAAAATTTCGGGGTTCTCGCCTGAATTTTTTGATTTTCAGTGGGTTTAGCCGAAACTTTTGTGCCCAAAATGCCGAAAATGGTCCGATTCTCAAGTTTTGACTGTAAAATTGATCATTTTCCGCAAAAACTCATTTTTTTCCACTAAGAAACAATAGGTTTCTGCTCATTTTCCCCTCGAAATTAAGCAGTTTTTCTAGAAATACACGCATTTTACAGCCCGTTTTTTATGAAAACGCTCAGCTTTTGACCAAAAATCTTGTTGATTTTCAGCAGTATTGCATCAAAAACTTTGCCGAAAAGTCGACATTTTTGTCCGATTTTGATGCAAAATTTTCAGAGAGTTCACTATAAAATCACGGGTTTTCGCACTTTTCCATAACATTCTTCTTCTGAAAATCGCCTGTCTACGTCCCAAAAATAGGCTTAATTTCATCAAAAATCGTATTTTTCGATCAGAAAGCCCAATTTTTAACAGAAAAAGCGTGAATTAATGCTCAATTTTCAGCGAAAACCCTCAAGTTTTCTCTGTTTCTCTACACATTTTTTCGCTGCTTTAAACCAAGTTTCTGATAATTTTTGGAAGCAAAATTTGTTTTTTCCATGAACAAAATTGGCTGAAATCTCCTAATTTTCCATCAAGTTTTCTCAAAATTAGGGCAAAACCCCTTAAATTTAGGCAAAACTCCTTCAAATTTAGGCCGAATTCCTTCAAAATTAGGCAGAAAGTTCTCGATTTTAAGCTGAATTTGGAGGTAAAAATTTTTCGGGTTTAGGACGAAACTTAGCCGAAGTTAGGCCGAAATCACACAAGTTTAGAACTAGAATTCCTCGTGATCAGTCTCAAACTCCGACCGATTTCCCTTCAAAATCCTCAAGATCCGCCCTAAACTCCGCCCCAATTTACTTTCTTGCAGTCACGGCACAATGAACCGAATGCACGATCGAATGCGTGTGGTGTTCATCGTCACCGCCTCCATCTTCTTCTTCTCCACATTCTACATTGCCGAACGTGCGATGGCCCAAAAGATCGCCCGTGATCGTGACGCCGGAGTCGTCGTTCACAAAATGTGAACGGAAACTTTTTTTGTAAATTTAATCGATTTTTTTCCTTTTTTTTTCTTTCGTAACACCTCTTTGCTTATACGGTTCATTTTTGTATAAAAGTTGCTTTTTAGTTTTTAAATTTATCGATTTTTCTTCTCAATATATCCGTTCAATCGGTTCGCCCATTCATGACCATTTTTCTCCATGTTTTTATCGATTTTCTCTCAATTTTAACCCATTTTTCCAGACATTTTCCCACCCAAAACTCAAAAAAATGGGCATTTTCCGTACCGCCTTCCTCAACGTCGCCGGAATTCACGAGGAGCAGCCGAAGAAGGGATCGTACGAGTGGAAGCGAGAGCATTTGACACCCGAGCAGCTCGCCCGGACTTCAGATAACAAGGAGAAGTATAGTGGAGTGAGTTTTGATAGAGAAATTTGATTTTTTAGCGGGAATTTCGAGTTTTTTGACCAAAAAGTCGGAAAAATCACAAATTTTGGCCCTACACCATGAGTTTTGAGCTCAAAAAGTCCATTTTCCAGTGAAAAAGGCTTCGAATTCTAAAATAGCCTTTAGAAAAAAACAATTTAGTTTTTTACCGATTTTGGGCTATTTCCGTCATTTTTTTTCGCGCAAAATCAAATTGGCAGCTCAAGAAAATCGATTTCCGTTCGAATTTAACAATTTTGACCTAAAAATCCCACAAAATTGCCAAAAAATCAGGTTTTCTGAGTTTTAGCAATAGAGCGCATTTTCCAACATTCCCAATTTCTGAAAATCAAAACTTGGACGTTTTGACTTTTTTTTGGCTAAACTTGAGCATAATTTCGAGCCAATTTGACCATTTTTAGTAAAAATATCGATTTTAGCAATAGAGCAAACTTTCCTCCATGTTCAATTTTCGAAAATTTCAAATTTTTTTCTGAATCCGAGTTTTTTGGAATTTTTCGACACGAATTTGAACCCAATTGACTCAGAAATTGAGCTCCAATCAAATTTTAGCAATAGAGCAAAACTTTCCCCCATTTCCAGATCCCAGCAATCCCAGTAGATATTGGCTATCATGCCGGAAAGAACACGGGCGGTAAAAAGGAGTCGGGCGTCTTCTCGAACGCCTCCAGCAACCCAGGTGTCATCATTGGAATGGGTCTCACGACGGCCGCACTTTTGGGAATGTTCAAGTGAGTAAGGGTCCTTTGAATCTCTAATTGAAGGGCATGCTTTTTGGAATTCAGACTTATTGAGGGGAAGAGAAAGAGAGATAGACGCAGAGAAGACAGACACTCTAGTTTCTCTGGGTCTAAACTGAGAGAGAGAAAATCTAGGCTAGTTTTCAGTGGTTTTCACCGAAAATTTATTGATTGTGCCTAAAATTGTAAAATTCGAAAGTATTTAGTTAAAATTTTGGTGGTTTTTGACGTTTTTCGCTCTATTTTTCGCAATTTCCAGCTGTTTTCGCCAGAAATCTGGGCGTTTCAGGCCCAACTCAAGAATTTCAGCCGATTTTAAGCATTTTTGCTCATATTTCGACGAAGTTTCAAAACTTTGAGTCAAAATATCTCGAATTTCGGCGTTTTTGCTCAAAATCTGGTCATTTTTGACCCATTTTCACTTATCTGCTCCTTGACCCCGCCCCTTCAGACCCCACGTGCTTTCCACGTGCCATCTGTCTAGAGGACACGTGATCTTTTGATCTTTTGAGGTGAGAGCAAAGAAGCGGGGATTAGTTGGGGTCTCCCCTCACCGAGACTCACTCATTAAGTGGGCGGAGCCACAGAGTGCACCCCCACTAGTCTCTAGGACCTTCCAGAAGTTGCTTTTGATTCGGTATATATAATTTGAGTTTTGTTAAGAAAATTATTATATACTTTTTATCAGTTATGATTTGGTGGTCAGATTGTGTCCCTCCTACTTGGGGGTTGCTGACTAGACTGTAGTCTGTGATTTGTGACCAATTTTTTGATTGTTTTGTTTACTTCGATTTTTGGGATTTTTTTTTTGATAGAAAATTTGAAAAAAATGGAACTATCGAGTTTTGAATATTCCGACTTTTTGAATTTTTTAGGGTTGTTTCTGAAAAAAATTTCAAATTTTTCTTTTTCCAAAGAACTCATTTTTCGAAATTTTCAGACTTTTCCAAAATCAAAAATTATTCAAAATCAGTTTCTTTGATAATATATTTTTAGGAACTTTGAAAATTTTGCGGTTTTTCGAATTTTTCACCGATAAATTTGAATTTTTTTTTGAAAAAGTCGATTTTGAAAATTGAAACCTTCGATTAAAATTTTTTCCAATATTTCGAATATCTCTTCTATATACTAAAGGAATAGCTCTGTGTGTGTGTGCCGCACTTATCACTGAATAACTTTTGACCCCCTCGACCGTTTCCTATCATATTTGGCATGTAGTCATGGGTCACCGAGCGCTTCAATTCTGTAAAGTTTGGAGCACGGGTTACTGTAGGATTACGGTAGCTACAGTAACCAGATAACTGAGCGATAGCTAGAAAACGGGTTCGATGTGCTCAGAATTGTTCCGTTTTTTGCATGTTCTACCTAAGGGACCCCAATAGTACACCATCAAAAAATTATGGAGATTACTGCAGGATTACGGTAGTTACGGTACTCCGAAAACTCACCTGGCAAGCTCTACATGGATAACCTTCCAGAACATTCTCCTTCTTTCCAGAAACTTCCAGAAACTTCTAGAAACTTCCAGAAACTTCTAGAAACTTCGAGAACTTCCAAAAACTTCCAGAAACTTCTAGAAACTTCTAGAAAATTCCAGAAACGTCAAAACATTTGATTATTTTAGCGGGAATTCAAATTATCAAAATTTTTGGCGGGAATTCAAATTATCAAAATGTTTGGCGGGAATTCAAATTAGCAACATTTTTGGAACAGGAAGGAGGTTTAGGGTGCATCACTGCCCAATGATCAAAAATGAGTTTAAGCGTGGCAAATTAACCCCCCATTGAGGAGCGCAGCGACGAACAAAAAGGAGGTGAGCCGCCGTCGGCGGCGCCACCGACTGGTTTTTACCTAAAATTCTGATTCTCAAATAATTGTCAAAAATCGATTTCCCAGAAATTTTTTTTTCGAAAAATTCCAAAATCCGCAATTTCAGAAAAAAATTGACAAAAAAAACCCAAAAATCTGCCTCAAAAAATTTGAAAAGTGAGGTTGTATGTCTCCAACAAGTGAGCGGAGCTTAGGCCCCGCCCCTTGATCTCAATGACCGCCAAAACCCATATAAATGCGTAGTGGTTGCCCCTAGCAACCACCACCACCTCACCAAAATTTGTCCGGAAACGCCTAATTTTTTTCTCTTTCTGTATCTCTCTCTCTCTTCAATCTCCAGGGCTAGGCTAGTTTCAAAAAAAAAAATTCCAAAAAAAAATTTTTTTCTCACCCATCCCAAACTCTTCAGATCCTCATTCGTCGGCGACAAGGTTGGCGCACAAAAAATGATGCAATACCGTATCATGGCGCAATTCTTCACCGTCACCGCACTCGTCGCCGGTGTCACCATTTTCGGTGCCACCTATGATGACGAGGAGCACTCGCAGCAGAAATAATTTTTTCCCCAAAAAAAAACAATTTTTTTCTTGATTAGTCCTTGTTTTTTAGCCCCTATTCTTCCCTGTGTATTATCCGATTTTTTCGAATTCCCGCGTTTTTTTTTCATTTTCTGATTGAAAACTTTTTTCTGAAATCCCTACCCCACCGGGTCCCTCTCAAATGATCCATCCAATTTTTTCCCGTTCTTTCGAGAAAAATCTCTTCTTCCTCTTCTTTCTTTGCTCTCTTTTTAACCCCAATAAACCTTGAAAATCTCGATAAAACCTCTAATTGTAGAGCACCATATGATGCTCCGGAACTCTACAAAATCTGCAATACTAGTGTTCGTACTGGGCTTCGCACTGACTTGGTGGAAGTCTGGGACACAGGTGAAGGAGGTGCATGTCGATGGAGATGTGGTGAAGGAATGGAGGCCGGTGGCCGAGGCGTTTCGGTAAGGGGGAGGGGCCTGGAGGGCAGCCCCAAATGATGGAAGGATTGGGCTTCCACCCTAGAAAAAAAGTAGCGAGGTGCCGTCTTTTTATACGCCCTCTGCCACGTGTTTGCTTTCGATAGTGGTGGCCTAGTGGTTAACGCGCTTGTTTTCCAAAATTTAACCCCAGGTTCGATTCCGCGCTGGGGCAAAAGCTTTTTGCTTTTTTTTCAAGCGACCTAGTGATGATCTAGTGGCTTCTGAATTGTCTGGTACTCGTGGTCTAGTGGCTAACACCCCCGTTTTCCAAATTCCAGACCCGGGTTCGATTCCACCTTGGGGCAAAACTTTTTTGTTTTTTTTTTTCAAATTGGAAAATGGTTTTTGGAAGTCGACTTTTTGATTAATATATCTCAGACTTAGTCATTTGTCCCCTAAAACCTAAACCTCCCATTCCCTAGAATCTTCCAGAAAAAACCTCGAAGAAAACTGGGAGCGCTCCGGTGCCGCCTTCGTTGTCTATCACAAAGGTCGCAAAGTGATCGACATCTGGGGTGGGTACGCCGACCGAGAATCCCAACGGAAATGGACCCGAAACACCCTATCCGTCGCCTTCTCCTGCTCCAAAGCCATGGGAGCACTTGTGATCGCTAAACTGGTCGACGAGAACCGTATACAGTACGATGACCTGGTCACAAAACACTGGCCGGAATTCGGACAGCATGGGAAGGGTAATGTGACGATTCGATGGATGATCACTCATAAAGCCGGTCTGGCCTACACGGACCATCCGATTTCGTTGGAGGACGCCAAGGATGTGACGGTGATCGATAGAATAATGGCGGAGCAGAAACCGAATTGGCCACCAATGACTGAGATCGGTTACCATGCTGTGACGCACGGATGGTTGGTGGATGCGATTGTGAGACGGGTGGATAAGAAGGGCAGGACTGTTGGACAGTATTTTAGGGAGGAGATTGCGGAGAAGCATGGTAAGGGTTCCCTTTTCTGTAGGCCCCCGCCACCTCATTTAGCTTAGCGCCAGTGGCCTAGTGGCTAACACGCTGGTTTTTGAGATTTCGGTCGCGGGTTCAATTCCCCGCGCGGGGCCAAATTTTTTTGTTTTTTTTTTCCAGATATCGATTTCCACCTTGGTCTCCCTCTGACCGAACAACACCGGGTATCCCGGATTGAGAACCCCAACTTCTGGAATGTCATCGATGAAATTTGGTATTCCCCGAAGGATTTCGATGTTTGGCGGTTTTTGAAGGATAGATGGACCAATGGAACCTTATCGAAGTCTAGTGCAAGCACCCCGTTCATCAAATTTGTAGGCGCCATGACCTTGAACAACCCGGACCTTCACCGTCTTGAGCAAGCGGCAGTTTTGGGGATTGGAACGGCGCGGGCTATGGCTGAGGTCTTCGAGCTGCTGAGGTTAGGAAAACTGGTTTCCGATGATGTCAGGAAGCAAATGCTCGAGAACTATCAGACCAGTAAGGACTACATCAGCGGTGCCACAGTACCAAGAGGCCAGGGGCTCATGCTGGCGCAATTCAAGCACCTAAACGTAATTTTTCTTTTCTAGTCTATTCTAATAGAGGTATTATTCAGAAACATATCAAAATGTTCGGACACAGTGGCTACGGCGGGCAGAATATTCGGACGGATTTTGACAACGAAATCACTGTGGCCTATTTGAGTAACGGGTTGAAAGTTGGGTTTGGGGACACCGCTAGGACCTATAAAAGGCTTCTGAAAGCGGTCTATGACACTTTAGTTCAATTGAGATAATTCGGAATTTTTAGATTTTCTGGTTTTTCTCTTCATATCTTTCTAAATTCGATTCTCAATGATTTTTTTTTTTGCAAATAATTGATAAATTCTTTAATTTTCTATTTGTTTTTGGTAATTTCAGCAAAAATCGATTTAAAACAGAGCTTTTTGGCTGAAAAATCCATCTGGAACCAATGGAAGATCCCGCAATCCACGTGGACTACACGGCCGAGTGTTCTCAACAGAGCGCGCTTGCATTATTGGCTCTTCGGCCACGTTGGTTTTTCTTTTTATTTTTGAATTTTAACCATCAAATTTCAAGGTTTTCACTCAATTTCTTAAGGTTTTCACATGTTTTTTTTATTGAATTTTGCTTTTTCACACGTTTCGCCGATTTTATAGCAATTTCACATTTGGAAATCTTCCAGAATGTCCCTAAAATGCGAAACTGAGCGGAGTAAAACGTGGAAAGATTTTGGCGACGGTGTGCCGTGTGTTTTGGGTATTGATGAGGCGGGAAGAGGTAGGACACTGAAAAAAAAATTTTGCAAAATTAATCAATAATTTTTAGGTCCAGTTCTCGGCCCAATGGTCTACGCAGCCGCCATCTCCCCACTGGATCAAAATGACGAGTTGAAGGCTCTGGGAGTGGACGATTCGAAAGCGTTGAACGAGGCGAAACGAGAGGAAATCTTTGAGAAAATGAATAACGACGAAGAAATCCAGCAGCTTGTTGCCTACGCATTGAGAGCTCTTTCCCCAGAACTTATCAGTTCTTCGATGCTAAAACGTCAGAAATATTCGCTGAATGAGGTTTCACACGATGCGGCGATCGCTTTGATTCGAGACGCGTTGAATTGTAATGTGAATGTGGTGGAGATCAAGGTGGACACAGTCGGCCCAAAAGCCACGTATCAAGCGAAACTGGAGAAGCTGTTCCCCGGAATTTCGATCTGTGTCACTGAAAAAGCCGATTCTTTATTCCCTATCGTCAGTGCTGCTTCTATCGCTGCCAAAGTCACGCGTGATCATCGTCTGAAGCACTGGGAATTCAAGGAGAAAAACGTAAAAGTGCCAGATGCAGGGTTTGGAAGCGGGTATCCGGGGGACCCGAACACCAAGAAATTCCTCCAGCTCAGTGTGAATCCGGTCTTTGGATTCTGCTCTTTAGTGCGATCGTCGTGGAAAACTGCTAGCACAATTGTCGAGAAGCGATGCGTTCCCGGGTATTGGGAGGATGATGAGGAGGAGGGAAAGCCGCAGAATAAGAAGATGAGCGGATGGTTGCAGCCGAAGAATGCGGAGGAGAAGGTGCCGAAGCGCAATGTCTATTTTAAAGAGAGATCCATGAGAAACGTGGTTTCTTTGTGATTATTTTTAAAACTTTTGAAAAAAACTTACATTTCACTCTGTTTTTATACTGGTTTTTATCGCTCAAAACTGATACTCTGTCAATAAATATTTCACCTTTTCCCCTAAATTTCAAATTTGTGATTTTTTTCTCTTTTCCAAGCTAAATCCGTTCTATTCGGGCATCTGGTTTTTTAAAAATGTTTTTTGATTGCAAAACTCTATGAATATTTCGCTCCGGGGTTCCAGAAATGAGCGAAACCCGGAATAAAAAAAGCAAAGCCTACGAGGCCCCTCCAAAA
>GL379836.1:218243-249741 GCA_000143925.2 Caenorhabditis brenneri | reverse complement strand
CAGTGCAAAACAACATGCGCAGGTTGCGCATTTTAAGCTTTTTTCCCTTTTTTCCCCGCTTTTGGTTCCCCGCTTACAACCCCTTCCCCGCTTTTGGAGGGGCCTCAAGCCTACTGTCTCTTTAAAGGCGCATGCAGTGATTACTCGAAGGGTCTCGCCACGGGTTATAATCTTACTGTACCATTGAACTGTTTTTTGCGAAAATAAGCGTTTTTCGACCGAAACACGACTTTTTTTCGCTTAAAAAGTCAGGTTTTATCTTGAAAAAATCCGTATTTCTCATGGTAAAACACCACGCTGTGCCTTTAAAATAATTTTTAGCGAAAAAAAAAAATTTCAGATGACGATAAACCTCACGAAAATCGTCTCCACCCTATTTCTGAGTTTCATGTTCTACAACTTTTTTCAACTTTACAAACTCTTCACACCCGAATTATGCGCCGCCCAGGATCCCGATTCAATGTGCTACTCGGTACAAAAATATCGATTTTTAGACGTTTTTCTGGAATTTTCCAAACTTTCAGCCAATAATCCGACCGAATAGTGAGGGATTATACGAATTGCTCCAGCTCCGCGTCTACTTTTCCACCAAAATGGATGCTCTGGAGACGTTGGTGACGACTGTGGAGAATGTGCAAGTGGCCGATGCTTTTCAGAAAGATGTACTGAACATTTTTTAATTTTTTACTAGAAAAATTATTGATTTTTTCTAATACAGCTCCAAGTGAAAATCCCGGCGTCAGTTGCCAAGGATGGATACCTCTACGCCCACACCATCCTCCTACCCCACAAATTCTCGGAGCACAACCCGATGGCGGCTCCGTGGAAAGTCCACGTGGCATCTCCGATGATCGTGTTCCAGGAGCCAGTTGCAAAGACTTTTCAGCTGTTGGGAGATGCTGAAGGGGAGGAAAAAGCAGTGGAGAAATCGGAGAAAAAAGGGAAGAAGGTGGTGGAACTGGCCGCCCATTTCAGGACGGTGCTCCCAGTGAGAATCGTGTCGGAGCCGAATCGTTATGTGAAAACGAAGATTAGCGGGGAGTTGGCGTGAGTTTTGATGGATTTTCGCTCGAGATTTCACTGATTTCATGCAATTTTGAACGAATTTCATACCAAAATCAATTTTCCCTCTCTAAACCGCTGAAATATAGTTATTTTCGGCTATAACTCATCAGCAAATTCTCCTAGAACTTGGGAAATTTTTAGTGGTTTCTTTCGGGGTTTCTCATAGATTTTAGTCCAGAAATCAGCCAATTTTGAGTCAAAAAACCCAATGCTTCTCCAAGAAACTCATTTTTAGCTCTGAAAACTCGAATTCTCTCTTGTAAACTCAAATTTTTGCTCGAAATTCCAATTGTTGCCCTGTAAACCCAATTTCAGACTTGAAAATTCGGATTCCAGACCAAAAATTCAAATTATTCAGCTCAACAACCTAAATTGAGCTCAAAAAATCGAAATTTTGACTGAAATTTGGCATTTTTCGCTCAATTTTATCCTTTTTAGCTTGTACTTCAAAAATGCCTCACAAAATCCAAAAATTCAGCAGATCCTCATTTGCTATGGGGGTGATCAACTGCTATGTTGTAACTGCTAGTGTCTCAACTGCTATATTTGGCTCTTATGCTATGGATCAACTCCTATTTGAGAAAATAGCAGTTGATCCATAGCAGAAAAGCCAAACATAGCAGTTGAGACAATAACATTTACAACATAGCACTTGATCACCCCTATAGCAGTTGAAGAATAGCAGTAGAGATACATAGCAGTTGAGTGCCAAGTTCTAGTTTTCACTGAAATCTTCAAATTCGTAAATGTTTTGCTAAAATCGGTAGTTTCAGCGTTTTTGACCTTTATCTAGACGAATTTCTCCGAAAATCTGAGGATTCCTACCAAAAACCCCTATTTTTCAGTGATTTCCTATCGATCCACCGAACCGAATCGAACACCGACGGATACCTTCCAATCATGTTTGTCGACGAGATGAGTATGCGAAGTAAGCATCTCTACGAGCTGTCTGACTTCCAAAAGTCTGTAAACCTGACTATAAACTACGAACCGACCTCCGTTGCCAAACTGCTTCTGTTGACTTCGACCGCCCGTTCCACTCATCAATTGATCCGTCATGGATTCAAGGATAAGGATATTGATGAGTTGAGAGGACTATTCACAGAAACATCCATCGTTTTGCTTATGGTCACCTTCTTCGTTTCCACATTGCATTTGTTGTTCGATGCGTTGGCTTTTAAGAATGATATCTCGTTTTGGAAGGGAAGGAAATCCATGGTTGGATTGTCCACGAAGTAAGAATTGCCTCAAAGGCGCATTGCTTCCTTCGAAAAGGAGACTTTGTGTTCCCGTCAGCGGCAAAGTTACCTTAAAGGCGCATGCAGTTTTTTCTGGGCATTTCTCTTAGTGAAAAAAAAACGACTGCTCTTTTTTGTAATAAGCGTAAAATTGTTACGACTTACGTTGTTTTTTTGTTTTGCGTGGCGAGACCCCAAATTCGAAATTACTCTAAATCTATTCGCGATTATACTCATTAGAACCGTCTAGTTCTGCTGATTAGAATGCGCTATTTTTCAAAGTTCTAGCATCGAAATTAACAAAGTCATGGTAGATTTTAGGCTTTCGTGGTGAGACCCATTGAGTTAAAGTTTCTCAAAACCTAGCCGTGATTATACTCATTCAATCCGTCTTGACCTACTAGTCAAAATTCTCTAGTTTTCGTGGTGATAGCATCGAATTTAACCAGAGCTGTCGTACGGCCGGCCGCGGCCGAAAAAAAAGCCGAGGGTCTACGAAGAAATTTTTTAATGTGCTTCTTTTTAGTTTTCTTTGTGAATAGGACTAAAAATATTGAATAAAACCCTTTTCCTCTCTATTCGGTTTGCTAGAGAACGTTTAATAACGAAATCAGAGCGAAAAAAAAAGTTTGATTTTTTTCGAAAAAAATCACTAATTTTTTATTGTCTTTTTTTCGAGAAAATATCTACGGCAAATACTTCGATTTGTTATTTCTGAAGTATTTTTCAATCATTACACACATCTGAATTGAGATTTGAGTGAAAATTCTACATCTTTCAAAAAGTTTCGTTGAACCTCGGCCGGCCGAAAGCCGAGGGCCGCGGCTTTTTCAGAAAGCCGCGGCCTCGGCTTTTTTTAAAAAGCCGAGTCTCGGCCGGCCGAGAAAACCGACAGCTCTGAATTCAACCAAGTTACGATGGTTTTTAAATTTTCGTGGCGAGACCCAAAAAATAAAAAAAAATTCAAAACCTAGTCATGATTATACTCATCAAAACCGTCTTGATCTGCTAATCAAACTGCGCTATTTTTCAAAATTCTGGCGTCAAAGTTAACAAAGTTATGGGAGATTTGATGTATTCGTGGCAAGACCCGAAAAATGAAAAAAAAATTTTAACCTAGTCACGATTATACTCATTCGAACTGGATTGATCTGCTGATCACAATGCGCTAGTTTTCGAGGTTTTGGCGTCAAATTTAAGAAAGCTACGATAAATTTTAGATTTTCGTGGCGAGATCCAAAAATTTTCAAAATCTATACTCATTCGAACTTACTAGTTCTGCTGACCACAATGCGCTAGTTTTTGAAATTTTAGCGTGAAATTTAACTAAATCATAGTACATTTTTAGGTTTTCGTGGCAAGACCCAAAAGTAATAATTGCACCTAAAACCAATTTTTCCAGAACCCTCCTGTGGCGTTGCTTCTCCCAAACCATCATCTTCTTCTACCTATTCGACCAAGAAACCTCTCTTCTGGTCCTAATTCCCGCCGGAATCGCCACTGTCATCGAGTACTGGAAGGTCTCAATCGCCTACAAAGTGACCATCTCCTGGAGAGGAATTCGTTTCGGAAAGCACTCCGCCGAAGAGAACGAGACTGATTCCATTGATTCCCAAGCCATGAAGTATCTATCAGTACTTCTGATCCCTCTGGTCATCGGTGGAGCTGTCTATAGTCTTCTATACGTCCCTCATAAATCATGGAGATCCTGGATTCTGGAGACGTCTGCTAATGGAGTTTATGCATTCGGATTCCTGTTCATGCTCCCTCAACTATTCGTGAATTATAAACTGAAGAGTGTCGCCCATTTGCCATGGCGCGCGTTTATGTACAAGGCCTTCAACACGTTCATTGATGACCTCTTCGCGTTTGTGATAACCATGCCGACCGCCCATCGGATGGCTTGTTTCCGGTTGGTTTTTAAAATAGAATGAAATTTGGGGAATGCGCTCCACCGCACTCTTTCTGAGTTGGCGGTGGTTTGAATTTTTCCGTAACAAAAATTCAAATCTCCGCCAAATTTTTCGCGCGATAGAGCGCATTTTCCACCACAAAATGCAGATTTCTCAAAATCTGCAAACGCTCTCTATTGCACTTCTTGGTTTGGCGGTGGTTTGAACTTGCTTTCGGATTTTGGTGTAATCTTCACGGACACCGGGATTCAGCCAGAGTTCAAATTGCCGCCAATCCTTCGCTGTGAGGTTGAGCGCATTTGCCACCCACAAAATTTAGATTTCACGAAATTTGCGAACGCGCTCTACCGTACTACAAGAATTGGTGCCGATTTGAATTCTTATTCACCGAGAATTCAATTTGTCGCCAATTCTCTGCTGTACGGTAGAGTGCACTTGCCACTCACAAATATTTGGTTTCTCGAAATTTGCAAACGCGCTCCACCGTACTACAAGATATGGTGGCGATTTGAATTCTCGGAAAGCGAGAATTCAAATCGCAAGCTGTGCGGTAGAGCGCACTTGCCACCATGAAATTTTGAATTCTCAGAAATTGCAAATGCGCTCTACGGCAGCCCTTTCGAGCTGGCGGAATTTCAAATCGCCGCCAATTGTCCACAGTGCAGTAGAGCGCGCTAGCCATCTCACAGTATTCAAACTGATCTCAATTTTTCCAGTGACGACATCGTGTTCCTGGTGTACCTGTACCAACGGTGGCTGTACCCAGTCGACTACTCGAGAGTCAATGAGTTCGGAGAGGGTGGAGACGAGCAGAAAAAGGAGAAATCGAAGACGGAAAATGTCGAAGAAACTCCAGAAAAATCGGGAGAAAAATCCGAAGAGAACGCCCAAGTCAGACGGAGAACAGCCAAGAAGATTTAATAATTTTTTTACTTGTTAATTTATTTTTTATGTTTTTTTTAAGGCCTCGGGGTGTTCCGGGAGCTGGTGGGTCTCGCTGCGAAAAAGCGGTTACTGTAGGAATTTTTTTTCGCCCGAAACATCCCGAAGCCCCATTTTTTCCCTTCTTTTACTGGTTTTTCATTGCGTTGTGTTTGTGTTCACTCCCCCCGTCTAAGAAAGCAGCTCTTCCAATAAAACCTCGTCATGATTTATTTCTCCTCCACGGAGCACCACCGCCACAAAGCTCTTGTATGTGGACACGACAACAAAACAACTTTGCTTTTCACACCTTATTTGAGCACGTGTAAATAATACCGAGTGGAACGAAATAGCATGGGAATTGAGGAGACGACAGAGATTTTGGGGAGGGGAGTAATGGACTTTTAGGCCCAGGAGAGAATGGACTTCAGTTTAGTTAGTTAGCAGAATATGAAGACGGTCGTCTTGTGGTTGCTGCTAGGGATTACTGTCTTTTTTGGAGGTAAGTGTACAGTAACCCGAGGATACGGTAGATTTTTTTGGAAGTCTGGCTCTAGATCCTGGATCCTAGGAACCTGGATTACTGTAGTTTTTGGTTTTGACAATTGCGACATCTAATAGGGATTACGGTAGACTTTTAGGGTTACTGTAGATTTTTGGGATTACTGTAGGTAGCTAGGATTACGGTAGATCAAAAACGATTCATTTTTCGGGTCCCACCGCGATTTAGAGTTAGATAAGCGTTTTGAGGGTTACTGTAGATTCTTAGGATTACTGTAGATTTCAGAAGATTACGGTAGTTGGGTAGGGTTACGGTAGATCAAAAAAGCTCCAAGTTATGTGTCCCACCGCGATATAGAGTTAGATGCGCGTTTTAAGGGTTACTGTAGTTTTTTTTCAGGCTTACTGTAGATTTTTTTTTTGAAGATTACTGTAGATTTTTAGGATTACTATAGATTCTTGAAGGTTACTGTAGGCTTTCAAAGGTTACTGTAGATCCTGGAAGATTACGGTAGATCAAAAAACTCCAAGTTATGGGTCCCACCACGAATTTGAATGGGATACGCGTTTTGAGGGTTACGGTAGATTTTTAGGGTTACTGTAGGTTTTTGATGACTACTGTAGATATTTGAAGGTTACCGTAGAATTTTCCAAGGTTACTGTAGATTCTTTGAAGGCGCATGACCTTAGTTTGATCTGCAGGTTTCTTTATTCTACAGTACCCCTCCTCTCCTATTACAGTAACCCACGCCGGTATCCTGGATCGATCGTGCTCGCGGCGACGAGTCGGCTACATTACTTCATGGGGAAAACAGCCGTTTCGGGATGATCAGGTACTTTTGACTCTAATAGAAGGGCACCCTTCTCCAATGCTCCAAACATGAGTGCCCTTCTAATAGAGGATATTCCAGGCCGACAAGCTAACCCATCTGGTGTTCGCCTTCTTTGTCGTGGATTCCGATGGAAGCGTGAAATTGGAGGGGGATGCTGCCAAGGAGCGTCTGGAGCATGTCAAGGAGGTAGGTCCTGGGGTGCCCTTCTATTACAGGATCCCATTTCCAGGTCGCCGCCCGTCACCCGGACCTGAAACTCCTCTACGCTGTGGGTGGTTGGGAGAACTCGCAGTACTTCTCAGTGCTCACCGCGGACCATTCTAGAAGGTACGCCCCTCAGAGATGCCGCTCTATAAGAGGTCCAAACTTCCAGATCCATCCTAATCTCCAACCTGATCAAAGCTCTCAAAGAATACAGTTTCGACGGTATCGACATCGATTGGGAGTACCCGGTGACGGGCGGTGCCATCGAGGGCACCCCAGCCGACCGGAGGAACTATGTGAACCTGATGAGAGAGCTGCGAAATGAGCTCAGAGAGCTGGAGGAGGAGACCGGCAGACCCTACCTGATCTCATTTGCCGGTGCTGCAGGACATTGGGTCCTGAAACCGGGGTACGATTTGCAGCAGTTGATGAAGTACTGTGACTTTGTCAATGTCATGAGCTACGACTATTTCGGGGCGTGGTCTTCTAAGTGGGGTGCCTACACCGGGCCGCCCGCACCGTTGAATTTCGCGATGCCGAAGAAGTTTTCGGGCAGGATGAATGTGCATGCGACCATGAAGGATTACAGTTGTCAGATTAAGGCGACCAGTAAGGTAAGCTAGCTCGTAAATCTACATTTAGAGGCAGTATCGAAAACCGCCGTTTTATTCTGAGCAATTCGGCGTTTTTGGCCGATTTCGAGCATTTTAGGATTTAAATCCGGATTTTGGAGCATTTTAGCTCAAAAACCTGCTTGAAACAGCCAAAAAACGCTCAAAATGCATCAAAATCGACTGAAACTTTGAGATTGCTCAGAATAACTTGTGGCTCTCGGAATCGGTTTTTTTGCTGTTTGAAATCGGCCAAAATAGGCCTAAAACGACCAGTTATCGTGGCGAGATGGGTCTCGCCGCGAAAACTTCTTACTGTAGAATTTTTTACCAGCAATAAGAAAAATGAGGCTACGCGACATTTCGAAACCGTTGGAAAAGTTGAAATTTTCAATTTTTTTTTCGGTTCTAATCGATTTTCCGGAAAATCAGAAACAAATGAAATTAAAAAAATTTTCTGAAAAAAAAATTTTGCCGAAAAATTTTTTCAAAAAAAGTTTGTAATTTTATTTTGTTCTAATTTTCCAGAAAATCGATAAAAATCGAGTCAAAAAATCTGAAAATTTCGAGCCGTTTCGAAATGTCGCGGAGCCCCTAAAATGACCAGCTCCGGCGAGGTGGGTCTCGCCGCAAAAACTTCTTACTGTAGCATTTTTTTACCCGTAGCATGTAGGATGTTACAGTAAGCCGTTATGCCTCAGTGAGGTTACGGTAGCTACAATCCGCAAATTCCAGATTAATGTAGCTACAGTACCCCTAATCCTCACTAATTCCAGATCAACATGGGCGTGCCCTTCTACGGTCGCTTCTGGAAGAACGTCGGCGACGCTGTCGACTCGACCGACGATATGTGGCGAACAGCCACCGCCACCAACTCCGAAGGCACCAAATTCGAGGGTGGAGATGTCCAATGGAGGGATCTTCACGCGAAATTCGACGCCTCCAAAACGAAATTCCATCATGGCGCCAAGGCTCCATTCATCTGGCTTCCCGATCAAAAAACCTTCGTTGGCTACGAAAATTCGGAAAGTTTACGGCATAAAGTCGAGTATATCGTTGAGAATAACATCGGAGGAGTCATGATTTGGGCGATAGACTTTGACGACGACCAGGGAACTCTTCTGAATTCCGCAGCGTCGGATTCTCTGTGCTCTCCCTCCACCAAATCCTTCAGCTATAAATGCTCACCGGTGGATGATAAGCGTTGGTGGACCTACGATGATAACGAGGAGCTCGCGGGGATGTGTGGCAAGAGCGCTCCATTGATAGATGGTTATTATCCGGTTTGCGATCCAGACGATCCAGGTCACGCTTGTTGCGGAAAATTCGGATATTGTGGATCGGGAGCCGAGTTTTGCTCCTGCCCAGAATGCATTGATTACGGTACAGATCCCAATCTGATCCTCAAGGAGCCGGTCAAACCCAGCCAAAAGATCACATGGTACACAGCAGATGCTGGGGAAGGGAAGCGTGGAAGATGTGGGCGGGACGTGCCTCCCATGGAGGGTGAGGCCCCCACATGCAATCCGGATGACGCGAATGCTCATTGCTGTAGTAACGGTGGTTACTGTGGGAATTCCAAGGAGCATTGCGAGTGTGTGGGGTGTGTGGATTTCGCGAAACAGAGGGATTTCAAGTATAAACCGCTGGAGTGGTGGACTTTTGGCGAGAATCCGGCGAATGTTGGTGAGTGAGAGGGAATTTGAATTCGCGCCGGATCGCAGAGTTTTTTCCGGCGCCGCGGAATTTCGAAAACGTTGAAAATTAGGCTTAAAATTTTCGAATTTTTGACTCGACTTTGATTGTTTTTCTGGAAAATTAGAACAAAATAAAATTTCAAGCTTTTTTTTTGGAAAAAAATCTACCGAAAAATATTTACGAAAATTTTTTTTTCGAAAAAAAAGTTTGAAATTTTATTTTGTTCTAATTTTCCAGAAAATCAATTCAAATCGAGTCAACAATTTGAAAATTTCATGAAAAAAAGCAAAATTTTGAATTCGCGCCAGATCGCTGATAAGCGAAATATGAGAGACGCAGAGAAAATTCCCCCAAAAAATCTACCGTATCTTGGTCAGTTTTGCTCCAAATCCATCAAATTTGGTACCAATCGACTCAGGAAGTCAAGACGGTTCAGAAAAGTACACACAAGCCCCGGTTTTAATTTTTGATTTTTTGGGTCTCGCCACGAAGCGGTAGGTCAAAAATGAAACCAAGGCTTGTGGGTACTTTTCTGGACCGCCTTGACTTCCTGATTCGATTGGTGGTTGTTTGAATGGATTTGGAGAAAAATTGGCGGAGATACGGTAACATTGCAGCCAAGTTTGACGGCGCAAGACATTTAGCGAAAGTGAGAGACGCAGAGAAAATCACTCTTTTCAGGCCGCTGCGGTTACGATGCCCCACGACTCTCCACCGGAAAAATTCCCAAATGCGACCCGGACTCTGAATCGTTCTGCTGTAGTAACAGCGGATACTGTGGGAAAGGAGAGCAGTATTGCACGTGTTTGGGATGTGTGGATTTCAAGGCGAATCCAGGTTATGAGTATTGAATTGAATTGGGAATTTCATTGTAAAAATGTGAATAAATTATCTGATTTTTGTTACGTTTCTGTATATTTTCGTAACGGGACCCAAAATTTGAAAATTGACCGAATTTTGTCATGTTCATACTCATTCGAACCGCTTGGTTTTACTGATTAGAATGCGCTAGGTTTCAAGTTCCTAGAGCCAAAATTAACTAAGTTATGTTGAATTTTAGGTTTTCGTGGCAAGACCCAAATGCATTTTTTTGGGAAAACTAGTCATGATCATACTCATTCCAACTGTCTTGTCCTGCTGATCAATTTGCTCTGTTTTCTGAAGTTGTAGCTACAAAATCAACTAAGTTAGATTAGTTTTCAGGTTTTCGCGGCGAGACCCAAACAAATTATTTTTTCAAAATCTAGTCATGAGTACTCATTCGAACCTTCTCAACCTGCTGATCAGAACGCGCTATTTTTCGTGGCACTTGCATCAAAGTTAACTAAGATACGGTAAAGTTTAGGTTTTCGTGGCGGGACCCAAATAATTTTTTTTGGTCAAAACCTAGTCATGACAAAACTCGTTCCAACTGCCTAATTTTGCTGATTATAATGCGCTAGGTTACTAGGCTTTAGCTTCAACATTAACCGAGTTACAGTAGATATCACAGGGATGCCCCCAGGTGCGTTCGACGCCCGCAAAAAAGCGGCAACAGGCATACACCTGAGCGCTGTGGCGGAGTGTATGCGGAACGCACAAAACGCTCCGCAATGCAAAAAAGGCTTCAGGGTAGAGAAAAATTCAAAACGTTCGAAGAGGGGCTCATAGGAAATGAGAAATATGAACTAATTATTAATGTAGATGGAATTGTACAATATTCAGCAAACATTCTGAGAAAATTAATTAGTTAAAAACACATTTATATGCAAAATCATCGAATCATCGGCACTCCGTCGATTTCTTTGAAAACTCCGTCGATTTCTTTGAGGATGCTCTTCCTTTCAATTTTTATCGTGCAAAAAAATTATTTTTTCTTTCATTTCTTGCCTTTTCATCATAAATCTTTACGGAAAAAAAACCAAAAAATGTAAAATTAGCAAAATAATAATTAAAATCGATAATTTTGCATAGAAAAGTGTTTTTTATCAATTAATTTGTTCAATATTTTCTCTTATTTTCATTTTTCTTCACAAAAGGTCACTGTAATCAAATATTGCTCGCGACGCTCTTCTGTCTCTCCTCTCTCGCGTCTCCTCGTTTTGCGTTCTCTCTCACTCTCCGCAAAAAAGTGGCGACACGCGCGAATGCAGCGCCCAAAGCGCGGCCTTGAAAACATCCCTGAGATATCAGGCTTTCGTGGCGAGACCAAATATTCTTTTATGCTGAACCTAGTCATGACTAAACTCGTTTGAACTGCCTGATTTTGCTGATCAGGATGTGGTATTTTTCAATGTTCTAGCATCAAAACTAACCAAGTTACAGTGGATTTTAGGTTTTCGTGGCGAAACCTAATAACAAAAATTTGGTGAAACCTAATCATGATTATACTCATTTGAACCATCTTGATGAGCTGGTCAGAATGCGCTATTTTCTAGTGTTTTTGCACAAAAACTAAACAAGTTACATTCGTTTTTAGGTTTTCGGGGCGAGACCCAAATGAATTTTTTTCGCGGAAGCTAGTCATGACTGTACCCATTCGAACCGTCTCAGTTTGCTAGTCGGAATGCGAAACTTTTCAAGGCTCTATCACAAAAACTAACCAAATTACATTAGTTTTCAGGTTTTCGTTGCGAGACCAAAACAACTTTTTTGCTCAAAACCCAGTCATGACTATACTCATTCGAACCCCCTTGATAAACTGATTTTGAATTTCCTAGTTTCACAGAGTAAAATTGAAAATTGAAGGAGATTTGATTTTGTTTTATGTACATAAAGTGGAGGAAAAGAGATCGTTTAAAACATAGTCAATCCAAAATGAATATCCGACTTCCAACATCATCACAAAGCCACGTCATCGCCTGAATCAGCCGATCGCCAGAGAGCGCGCAACAACTGAAGATTTTCCAGTGATGCGATTTGATCGATTGCAGGTCGAGCACCTTCAAAATCGATTTTTTTCGAAAATTTTTAAAATTCTAAACCTGAGCAATAGAATTCACATCGATGGCTCCAGGAAGATCACTTTTATTCGCCAAAACCAATAGGGAAGCACCGGTGAGTCGCTCCTCCCCCAGCAGCTTTTTGAGCTCCTCTGAGCACTGAGTGAGACGCTCTCGATCAGACGAATCGACAACCCAAATGAGGGCGTCTGTCGACTCGAAATAGTTTTTCCAGTAGGATCGCAGGCTCTTCTGCCCACCGACATCCCATAGATTCAACTGGAATCCCTTGAAAGTCACCGTTTTGATGTCGAAACCGAGGGTTGGCTCAATGGTATCCGTCGGTTCGTCGAGAAACTTCTTCATCAGTGTCGTCTTGCCGGCGTTGTCGAGTCCGAGGATCAGGATGCGCATCTCGCGTTCGCGGGCTCGTTGCTTCCGCAGGATTTTTAGGAAGCCCATCTTAAAAGGGGGAAAAAATAGATAAGCCAAGGAAAAATGGTGTAAGAAAATATGAAAAATGGACAGAACTTATTCGAAATCACAGCAAAATTAAGAAAAAAATGATTCGAGTTTATGATTTTTTGTCTTCAAAAAACAAAAAAAATAAGAAAAAGAAGAGAAACCAACAGGGAAGAAAGAGCCCACATAAATAGGTGACACAAAAAAAAAAACAAATAAATTCCAAAAAAATTCAAAAAAGAAATTAATTGCTGGGGCGAGTCCACTCGACCTTGAGCACCATGTGATACATTCGAATGTCGTTGAGCTCGGCGATGGCACGGGCGGCGTCGTCCCGCGATTCGAACGTGACGAAGGCGAATCCTTTCGGTAGGGCGGTGATCTTGTCGCGGGCGATGAAGATCCGAATGACACGACCGATTTTGCCGAACACGTCGCGCAGCTCGTCCTCGTTCATCTCTTGCGGCAGATTTGTCACGCGGCATGTGTTCTCGTCGGAGCTGCAATTGACAGAAATTAGGGGGTTGGGAGTGTAAATGGAGATCTTTTGTGTTTGAAATACGGGCTTTTTAGGGGAAAAGGTCAGGAAAGTTCAGAAAAATTGAAAGCAATTTCGCTTGAATTTTCAATCAAAAGCCAGTAATTTTGGGATGAAAAACTGGAACTTGGGCTAGATCCGCTTAATTTGGACCAGAAAAGTTGCAACTTGGGGCTTTGCGAACTATTTAGGCCCGAAAAAAATTGGGTTTGGCGCTGAAACGATTGAATATAGGTCCTAAAAGTTGATTGGCGACAAAAAGGTTCAATTTAGACCCAAAAATGGTATTCTAGGACAGAAAGTTGCAATTTTGGGGTGAAACGACCAAAAATAAGGTAGAAAAGCTGATATTAATACTGAAACGGCTTATTTTAGGCCCAAAACTTCGGATTTTGGAGCTGAAACGAGCTGATTAAGCCCCGAAAAAAGAAGCAAGTCGAGGCAGAAAAAGCATAAATCAGTTGCAAGAAGAGAGGATTTGGGACCGAAACAAGTTAGTTTCGGTCAGAAAAATTGAAATTTGGAGCTGAATCAGCCTAATTCAGACACGCAACGTTGAGTTTTTGAACTGAAACAACCTAAATTATGCGTACAATTTGGAACTTGGAGCTGGGAAACAGCATAAATTAAGCACAGAATGATGATATCTGGGGGCATCAAAGACCCAATTTCGGCTAGAAATAATCAAATGGGAGACTCAAGCAGTTTAATTTTCGCCAAAAATTTTGAAATTTGGAGCTGAATCATTGAAATTACGACTAAAACTGATATTCGGGGTCAAAGTTTATTTTTTAAGGCCAGGCACAGCCCTAACCGGCCTAGGAGCCCAACAGACTATTCTGAAGCCCTTCTCAACTATTACTCACCGATTTCTGTCGATTTGGCGTCCATCACCACGAAGTCCCATCGCATTTCGATCCTGTTGCGGATCGTTGTTCGCGTCGTTCTCCTCATCCAACTGATACATCACCTTGTACGGACAGTGCGTACTCCAGTGATCGTTTCCTTTGCAGTGACGACAATGCTCACGGCTGGTGGCCTTTGCCGTCTGCTTGTCCTCCTGAACGTCGAGAATTTGCTCGCCAGCACGGTTCCGCGTGAATTGCATCTCGACCTCTTCGGCGACGTAGGTGGTGGCGACCTGTGGACCTGCCGGCTCTCCTTTGCAAGCTCCGAACTTTACCCACTTCTTGCGGTCGGCAACCACTTTTGGCACGCGTTTGTTGATCACTTTGAATTGTGTCACGACCTGAATAATTTTAAAAATTTGAATTTTCGCCGATTTTTCAGAAATTCCCACCTTGTATCGAACTCCATCGACTTCGGTGAAAGCGGTCTCGGTACGAATACCGTCAGCTCCTTCCTGAACGTGTGGAGAGTCTGTAAAGCCAGTAACTGGGATTTTAGAATCGGAAAGTTGCGAAATCCAACACACTCACTGTCTTGCTCGACGGCCTCCGCCCAACTGACCACTTCTGGTGCTGTGGTGATTCTGAAATGAGAAAAATTAATAATTTTTAAGTTTGGAATAAAAAAACTTACGAATTTATGCCAGCCATGATTTTATTTTTTGTGATTACCTGAAAAAAATGATTTTGTGGGAAAATTTGTAAAATATCAGGAAAATCGATCAAAACGGAGTATATTTTTGCTGAGAAAAGGCGAAAATTCACAAATTCATACGATTTCAACACGAAATCTCTTTAAAAATGCAGAAAATACTGGAAAATTGGTTTTTCGGGAAAAAATCATTTTCTATGTTTTTAGAGGCAAAAACTTTACATTTTTGACGATAAATGATGTAAAATCTACGTTTTCTATCAATTTTTTCAATTTTTAACTCTGAAAACCACAAAAAACAACAAAAAACCACTAAAAATCGGCAATTTGGGACGAAACCAACGCGTTGGAAAAAAGTGTGCAATGCGCGTCGGATCGCGTGTCTGCGGACTTTTGCGTACCGTACACCTGATGACGTCGACGGACGTCTTCTGATAGATTCTGACGAGATTTATTGCGATATCTCGGTTAAAAAAGATACAAAACAAGACGAAACCAGTGGTTTCGTCGTAAAATGTGTTTAGATTGATGCGGCGCGCCTAAAAAAGTCATCCGAGAGTGATCAGAAAGTCGGCGCCATTTTTATTGTGTTTTGAGACCAATATCATGATTTTTTGAACCGGAATGACGGATAAAATTGTACTCATTTATTAATAAAACCATATACACACATAGATTCACAGATTTTTTGTTTTTGAAAGCAACGAATTCGAATCAACAGGAAACAAGAAAATGAGATCATTTTGACGGGGGGAAAAATTGGAATTGGGACTCAGAGAAATCGAAAAGTACACACAGAAAATGATACAAATATATATTTATGGAGTTTGAAGGGCTCTCCATTGATCCTCAGTGGTGCCACCGATCACTGCTCCATGCATCAGGCGAGTCTTGACAATGGATGTGGCACCCTCAAGTGGGGAGGAGAGTTCTCCACAGGTGTTGTGGAGTCCGACGACTTCATCGGCCGTGGAGTAGATGGCGAACATGTTCTTTCCGTATTGGAATGGTCTGGAAGTGCGGAAGTTAAAAAAGGAAAAGTAGCGCATTTAAATAGGGCTTTCAAAGCATATACGGCTGTTGCACAAGTGGCTAAGCGGTAAAGCTTTTGTTTATCGTTCAGAAGGGGTAGGTTCGATTCCGGGGACCCCATTTTTTTTTTGTTTTTTTTCCTAAGACTCACTGCGAATTAATCTCCTGCAAGAACCGCGATCTACAGTCCAAGCCATGAGTCAAACTGCAAATTCCTTGAACAAATGGCTGACGGGCACACATAATGGCTCCATGATTGGCTCCTCCAACCGACACATAGTTATGAATGAGATGGTTGATTGGGCGTCCAAGGTTGACTCCACTATCCACACAGTGCCCTCCAAGGATAGCCTTCCGGGTGATTGGAGATCCCATGGAGCAGGCGATAATGTTCACTTGCTTCTTGGTGTACTCGTGGACGGCCAGGATGAGAGTACGGACCTGGAAATTGGAAAGATCAATCATCTCCCTGACACATTTAGGGAAGCCCTGAGTCAGTTTGTAAACAAATCCTCTATTTTTTCGGGTCACGTCCTTCTACGTCATCAGGCGCCCCTCCCGCGCGCCCTGACATCCTTTATCAGACCGTCTCTCTTGAAAGATCACCGACCATTTCTTTTGTTCTCCCCCTCATTAAACCAAGTTGAGAGAAATGAAGATGATATAGCCACATACAAAATCAGTGTGACCATCACAAACTACACATTCACTACAGTTGGAGGGGCGGCAGAACGGCGCGATCTTCTCAGTGTGATAGGGATAATGATGATAATAGTTACACTACACAGGGATCCCTGTCTAAAGTGGACGGCTTTTGCAGTATGAAATCATCACTGGGAAGACTGGGGAGACTAACAATCAGATCATATAAGTTGGTTTTATACAACACCTTGTGGTCAGGATTCGTCACTAATTTGGTCTGGTCTAGGGCATAAAGTTAACAAAACCGTAAAAAATCTAGTGACGTTTGAATTCGGTAAAGTTTGATCTCGGATTTAGTTGATCTTCGTCATCGAAAATTGTTTTGACCGCTACTTTCAGTGGAAAATCGTCGACGAACAGCGCGATACGGTACAATTAAAGGCGCATAGCCAGAAACTTATCGCGGCGGGTCTCGACTGGAAGTCAATTGTGCTGGTTCGTTTCACTGCGATTTTCACGATGTTTATCGCCAATTTTCAATATTTTTTTTCTTCTTTGTGTTGAAAATCTTGTTTCCAGTCGCGAAAAATTCTACCGAAAAGAGCGATACGGTATAATTAAAGGCGCATAGCCAAAAACTTTCCGCGGCGTGTCTCGACTGGAACTTAATTGCGGCGATGCGCTTCATTGCGATTTTTACGATTTTTATAGCCAATTTTCGATTTTTTTCCGTTGTTTTTTCGTCTTAGAACATTATTTTTGTTGGAACATTGAGCATTTTCAGAAAGAAACGCTGAATTCAGTCACCGGAACCGTGCTTATATTCAAAAACTCAAGAAATTCCCGGAATTCAAACTTTTCCGAGTCATTTTTCCGAAAAAATTCGATTCTACCGAGCTTTTATCGTGGCCACGAAATAAAAAACCCAAAATTTTGCTCCCAAGAAGCTCAAACGCGCAATAAACCATCGTTAAGTTGTTCCAGTTCCCTCAATTCTCTTGAAACTTCTTCAGACCAAACTCCAACAAAACACATTATCCTCACCTTCAAAACATAATCGCATTGCATTCCATGCTGCAACGAGTCCATCAACTTTCCTCTGGCATAAGTCGTCGCGAAGACCGTTCCCTTTGGCTGCCCATACGAATAGTATTTGTTCAGCAAACTCTTTTTCGATAATCCGGCGTAACCAGCCAACCCATGGATCACCACAATTGGAAGTCCTCTGTAAAGATGGAACATTATTTTGAATGAATGGGGGAACTTGTTCGGGTGTTTAGATCAGGTTAGGATGAGGGGGGATCAGATCAGAAATCGGGATTTTTGAGTGTGATGACGTCACATGTTGAAATCTTTTCTCTTCTTCCCCTTCCCTTTTTTCGGAGAACGAACACAAACCACGTTTGAGTGAAAATGTGAGAATCTCTCTTGACCACAATTCACAATTTCCGAATCCAATTTGGATGATTCGGAACAAAATGTGTTAAAGTGGAGGCTACACTTGTAGAGGTCAAGTGATTGTGTCTGTGTCTAGTCTTGACATAACGTCATCTAGCGATCAGATCATTTAGAAAAAGTGTAAAAGTTCGTTGTTTTGATTGTGAAAATTAGCATGATATCATCATCATCGTTCCAATTTAGATACACTTAGATCATTGATTTCTTAAAAAACCTAGTCTAGGTCATGATCAGGCCCGATCTTTGATAGAGAAAAAGCCCTAAAAGTTTAGAACCTCAATTATCCGAGTCGATCTGGTTCAGGGGACGTGTTTTGTGGTTTAGAACCGATTTTTCTCAATTTTGTGGCCTAGACCAGTACTACAAAGTATCACACCAAAAATATCATCTTCACAACCCAAAGAACCCACTAATGTGTAGGACACAAGTGGACACACAATTTCTGATCTTGATAATTTGTAGCAATGGTGTCTAACACTGTTTGTACCCGGACCCAGTTTTTCTGGTGGATAGGAACTTTTGGGCACCTGGTTTTTAGGTTATGTACTAAGATTCTGTTGGCTACCATCATTTTAAGACCGGGACCGCTAGTTCCCATGACAGGACTTTCGGAAAAAAGATACTTACGTGGCATTTGGATTGCCTCCACCGAAGGATCCTTTGGTTCCAAGATCGGGCCTCAATAGATCATCGGCGATTGGTTTTCCGAACTTTCCCAGTAAAAAGTTATAGAAATCAGTATGGAACTTGGCACTTGCACATCCAACAACAACCAAAAGCAGAAGCAGTTTCATCTTGAGGATCGTCGTGACGAAAAAAAAGAAGAAGTGATATAGACAGACAGAGAAGGCCAGTCGAGACGGTTTGCGTTATGTAGTGTCCTTCGTCCTTCGGAAACCGTCCAGGAGACTCCGCCCATCGCGTAGCCTACACACTCGGACTCGAAAGGGCGGGCGCCTGAGGGGGGAGGCCGAAAGGACAATAGTGAGTATTGTTGTAACGGACACACGGTGTGGTATGAAGATGTGTTACCTCGAAATTTTTTTCGACTTTTACTTTGAAAAACGGAAAATGATACCCTCTATTGTTAAAACAAGCAAGCAGTGAAAGTTTCGGGGGGAGCGAAGAGGAGACGGCAGAGAGAAAATGATAGCGTCGCTAATTTTGGGTGACCCTTTGACCATTGTCTAGAAGTGGGAAACAATAGATGGGGAGATGGGCGGTATGAGGTATTTTAACGGGCTAGAACGTGATATGGCGAAGCTAGAAGGTTACGGCTTTGTCGAATTTGGTTACTTTATTGACCTTTCATTTTGGCTTGACCGGCTTCGTTTTTGCGCGCCTCCGGCGTTTCGGCAGCCTAATTTTTCTCAAACTGCGACGCTTATAGCTAACAGGACAGACCTAACGACATATCATGAGCCTGCTAGATGCGCCTCCGGCGCTTCGGCAACCCTTTTTTGTTCCTCAAAAATGCCTATAGCTAACATCACAGTCCTCACAAGTCCTCAAGACTCTGTACAGTCCTCATATGTCCTCGCGAGGCTGCTAGGCGCGCCTCCGGCGCTTCGGCAGGCAATTTTGAGAAGCTTCTCACCGACAGAGCTAACCACACAAGCCCGATTACCGCGCCTCCAGCGGTCTTGCAGTCTATTCTGAAAAGCTGTTAACTAAAACAGTACGACGCGCCTCCGGCGCTTCGGCAGCCCGATTTTTTTTCTGATTTTTTTCGAACCGCCTATTCCAAAAACATCTTGATTTCCGAAATCCAACTGCTATACCTTCACATAAACTTTTTCGTTCCCCTTCCTTTACTCGTTAAAAAAATCTCCCTGCAACCCTTTATCACCAATAGATCACGAATTTCTGATCTTTTCTCTGTCCCTCACCCACAAATATCATCCATTTTTGTGACCGGTAGATCAAAGATCGTTCAAAATCTCCAGGAATTCCAAGAAGCCTCTGACCAATCGTACACAAAGTGTTCCTTATTACACCCGCGAAGGAATCTGTAATGAGAGAAGGCATGCCATCATTTCCGTACACTGTCGTGACCTCCAATTAGTTGTGATTTGTTTCGATTCTTTTTGGGAATGACTGCAAAAAACAAACAGCAAGGTAACAAAAATTATTGGAGAATTGTTGAATCGAAAAGAGAATTTGTGTTTGTCTGTGTTCAGTATTTCGTAATATGTTGTTCTGGGAGATCAAGATTTCAAATTTATCGTTGGAGCGCATTTACTAAAGCTTATCAAAATTTTCAATAGAGCGCACTTGCGATGTTTGACCTACTAAGTTCGACTTCATTTCCCAAAAGTCACCCACCATTGCAAACCACCCGGCAAAAGTATTTTATAAATGTCAGTTTCACTTTTCGATGAACCCCACACACAAAGACCATCTCATCATCATCATCATCATGGTCAGTTTTTTTTGGAGGTCTACACCACCGGAATCATCATAATTATTAGCAGGAAAAATGACTTTTTGCCTGCCACAACAATAAAAATAACAGAATGAAGAGAGAAAAGTTCGAAAAACTTGGACAGGGAAAGGTCACAAGGACTGTAATAAGGAACACTTCAAGGGGAATTGGGGGGTGGGTGGTCAATGGGGTTTTGAATGGAATGGGGAAAAAATAAATTGTTTCAGGGGAGGAAAAGGTCAGAAATTGTTGAGAAGAGAGAGAGAGAGAAAGAGAGAGAGAGAGAGAGAGAGACAGAGAGAGAGAGAGAGAGAGAGAGAGAGAGAGAGGAGAGAAAAAAGTATTCCAAGGGTTTCGAAGGCAAATACTTTGTTTTCCGACAGCCTGGCTCGGTAATCATCTTCTGGGCCCAAATTTTAGCATTGGTTTTTTCAGTCATCTCTGAACTCAAACCAGATCTAGTTTTGGGCTTTGCTGGACTGGACTAAATTGGACCGGTCCGGACTATTCTGTGTCTGTGGGTTGAAATGAGCCAGACTGATCCGAATAGACTGAACTGGACAGGGCCAATATAAACCGGGCTGGGCTGGACCGGGTCGAACTGGACCGGACTGAACTTGACAGGACTGAACCTGAATGGACTGAACTGGACCGGTCTGAACTGGGCTGGACCAGACCAGACCAGACCAGACCGGACCGGACCGGGTCGAACCGTACCAGACAAGAGCAGATCGGACCGGATCAAACTAGGCGAGAGTAACTGGTCTATGTTGGCCCGGACCTGAAAATATATGCAGTTTTTTTTTCAGATTTTGCAATTTTGCGATCTTTTGGACCGGACAGAACTGAACTAAACTGAATCCGACTGAACTGACTGAACCGGGCCGGATTGAATTAGACCGGACTGACTTGGACTGAACTGGACCGGACCGGACCGGACCGGACCGGACCGGACCGGACCAGACCAGACCAGACCGGACCGGGTCAAACTAGGCGGGACTCACTGGACAAAGCTGGCCCGGATTCACAAATTTATGCAGTTTTTTTTTCAGATTTTGCGATTTCTAGTTTTCTCTACTAATTTCCAAAAAACCTCACAAAAATTCTAAAAGGCGACTAATTGCGGGGAGGGCAGTACCCCATAAAAACTGTAATAACAGAAAGATCTGAAGGAACAATCAATTGAAGGGGGGGTCAAAGTTTGGGGTGTGTTACCCCTAATTGGCCACCACCACCGGAATGAAATATCAGAACATTTTTATGGGTTACAGAACAAAATTAGAAAAGTTTGAGGTACTGGGGTCAAAACACAGGTTTATAGAACAAAGTTTATGGATTTACAGTTCGGAATGACGTACTGGATTTCGGGGTGGTCAGAACCAAAAAAGTTGTTTCCCACCGGGAAAAAACCTGTAATGAAAGCAAATTCACGTGAGCTTTTGATTTACTTTCAAAAATGAATTTCAATGGATAAGATCATTTTCTGAAATTGCTCATTCTTAAAATAATGAGTCCCACTTCAAAAAGTCCCGCAACAGACTCGGTATCCCAAGCACCAATAGAAGAATCTGGAAAGACATGCGGTTATAGTACAAAATATCTAATGTAAGTCCACCTGGCCTAGGTTTGGATTTCTAGGCCACCACCAATCCCCAAAATTTCAGAATCTTCAGTGCTGCGACAGTTATTGTTATCACAGCGGTCGCCTTGACGTTATTTTTTGTTTTACAAAGTGCGGGCACCCCGGAGAAGCTAGGTGGGGAGGGGTCTGAACCGGGATTGCTGGGAGCGACGACTCAGGCTCCGAGAAAGATGTCGGAGGAGCCAACGACTCTGCCGGACGCCCCTGTAAATCCCACGAGCCCACCGAGCCCGCCGGGCACCAATGAGCCTCCTGAAGAGCCAACGGCTGGTAGACCAGAAGTCACTGAAACCTCCGCGACTCCGCAGGACTCCTCTGGAGCAACTGAGGCTCCTGAGACGTCAACGACCCTGTCAGAGCCCGTTGATGCTCCAGAGCTGTCTACAGTTCAACCCTCAACACTTGACCAACCGGATGAACTGATCTACGCTCAAACTGTAAGCTTACACTGTTATCCCGACCCTCTAATCCATCTGTTCCAGCTATTCCGTCACGGTGCCCGGGCTCCGGACCATAAACTTTCCCCGGAATTACAAAAGCTCTTCCCGAATGGAAAAGGAAAACTGACCGAACGCGGCGAGAACACCTCAATTTTATTGGGAGAATTCTTCAGAGAACGTTATGTGGAAAGTGGATTTTTGGATGGAAATGTGGATAACAAACAGGTATAGTGGGACTCCTTGATTTTAGGTTTTCGTGGCGAGACCCAAAATTCAAAATTTTTCAAAGCCTAGTCTTGGTTATACTAATTAAAGCCGCCTCAACGAGCTGATCAAAACGCGTTATTTTTCAATGCTCTAGCATCAAAACTAACCAAGTTACGGTAGTAATTAGGTTTTCGTGGTGAGACCCAAAAAATGTAAATGTTTCTAAACCTAGTCATGATTATAATCATTCGAAGCCTCTTGATGAGCTTGTCAAAACGCGCTATTTTTTTATGCTCTAGTATCAAAACTAAGCGAGATACGGTAGATTTTAGGTTTTCGTGGCGAGACCCAAAAATTTTTTGTTTGCAGATGAAATGGCGATCCGTTGACGTGTCTCGTTGTGAGAAAACTGCGGAATACGTGGCTCGTGGAATGTTTCAGATGGAAAATAAGATTCAGATTAGAGTCCCAGACAGGGATACGGACAGCCTTTTGAATTTTCCTCACGGCGATTGCGAGCTCACTCGTGAGTACAAAAAGGATATTTGTCCACTAATTTTTGATCGAAGAAGAAAGCATGAGGTGAGTTTGGAAGTCATAAAGAAGGGGGCTACGCAACCAAGCTTGGGTAACTGAACCAGAAAACCCCATGACACCACTTGGCTGACTTTTTTGAGCTCTATGTCAGCACAATGTGCAAACTCGCCCTATTGTGGGCGGGCTGGACCGGCCCAAACTTTGCTAGACCGTACCGGACTAAGCTGGGCGCCGAGCTGGACCAGTGTGGTTGGGATTTAACTGGACTGGACCGGACCGGACCGGACCGGACCGGACCGGACCGGACCGGACTGGACCGGGCCAATCCAGTCCAGTCCAGACCAGACCGGACCAGACCAGACCATACCGGACCAGACCGGACCGGACCGGAACGGAGCGGACCAGACCGGGCCGGACCGGACAGGACCGGACCAGACCAGACCAGACCGGACCAGACCGGATAAAGCTCCTCGTCAGGGCTGTGCAAAAAAAATTCCAAAAAAATCGAAAAACTTTTTTTTCCGATTTTTTCAAGGCGAAAAAAATCGAAAAATGATTTTTCGGAATTTTTCGATTTTTTTCTCAGAACAAATACGACCTTCTCTACGAATGCTTGGGCACTCCGAGCCCAATTTTCGCCCAACTCAAAATCAAACCCTCTGATGCTGACGTGTTCATCAATGTGGTACGGTACCCCTCTCCCCAATTTTCTTTTCATTTTTTCTGTTCCAGCACCGTAACGGATTCCAGAACCCCAAAGAGATCGAAGAAAACTACGAAACCATTTGCCAAGAGTTCCTAAAAGTTCGAAATCTCAACAACGGGATAGGAAATGTCACAGTGATCCAAGCAAAGTTTGGACGTCTAATGGATAAACTTCTGGACGATATGCGGAATGCCTGGAATCAATATGAAGATAAGAAGTTGCTAGTGAAGTTTAGGGTGTACTCAACGGTGAGTTGACTATACCCATTCGAACCGTCTTAACCTGCTGATCAAAATCCGCTATCTTTCAAGCGTCTAGCATCAAAACTAGCCAAGTTACGGTGGAATTTTAGGTTTTCGTGGCGAGACCCAAGAATTTTTTTTTCTCAAAACCTAGTCATGATTATACTCATTCGAACCGTCTTGATGAGCTAATTCCGAATTTCCTGGTGTCAGGTGACAAATTTAGCAATAAATGTTTTTCAGCAAGACTGGGTAATCAGTGGAATCCTGGAAGCATTTAGCCTGCTCTCCCACATTCAATCCAAGGAGCCCCGAGAGGAGCCTGGCTACAACACTATGATATTGATGGAGTTATGGAAAAGGAATGGGAGACCGTTTGTTAAATTCTACTTTAAACCCGAAGAGTTCACCCAGAAAAATCATAAATTGCAAGATTTGACAGATCTAGTTCTGAGGTGCCAGGGAAGTAAGGATTGTCCGTTGGAGGTAAGCTTTCCTATACCAATCGATAGATAATTTTTTGATCTACTTTTCTCCCTTATTCTAGCGGTTTTAGAACTTCACCCGTTGCTGTGACTCCACTCGGATCGATGAAGAAACGCTGAATGAGGTGTGCTACCCGGATCCGATAGAGATAGAAGACGATTCAGATTTTGTTGAATGAATTAGTTATGTCGTATGATTTGGTGTCGAGTCTGCAGGCACCACAACACTGTCACGTTGCTAATCCGCCATCGCCCGTGAAACGTCGGCTGCTTCATGTGGCTCTGAAACTTAAAATTAGTGAAAACTGCGCGCCGATACGATAGACCAAGATGTTATGGATAGCTAATCAATCTCAGCTTTCAATGGACTCCCTCAGTCCGGCCGAAGACGTAATCATAACGCTTGTTCTATCGTTTTGTACAAAATTGTAGTATCTAACTAAGTTACGGTAGATTTTAGGTATTCATGGCGAGACCCAAAAAAATAAAAATTTTCAAAACCTAATCATGAAAATACTCATTAGAACCGTCTTGAACTGCTGGTCAGAACGCGCTATTTTTTAGTAATTCTAGCGTTTTTGGGTCTTACCACAAATACCAAAAATCTACTGTAACTTGGTTAATTTTGACATCAAGCAAAGTGAAAACAAAAATGACAAAACAAACGGTCAAGTGTATGTCAGTGGGATACGGGGTCAAGTGAAATTTGAGATAACCCACATGACTCCGGACCGTATGTGATACCTGGCACTCGGAAGAGAAATAATAAAGAAAATGATAGACTAGAGGGAAATAAAGTGGCCGACAGTTCACTAGAGAAAGCGTATTGTGAAATACATGTACTTATACAAGTAAACAAGAGACACACTCCAGTGAACTGTCGACCGCTTTATTTCTCTCTAGTTTATCATTTCTCTCCCGAATGCTAGGTATCACATACGGTCCGGAGTCATGTGGGTTATCCCAACCTCCACTTGATTCCTTATCCCACTGACATACACTTGACCGTTTGTTTTGTCATTTTTGTTTTCACTTAACTTGGCGTCGAAATTAACCAGAATACGGTAAGTTTTAGGTTTTCGTGGTGAGACAAATACTGAATTTTATAATCATTTTATTATTCAAAAGAACATATATGCAGACTGAGTTTAGAAGTATATAACAATTTTGTAGACATTATTTCTCACTCATATATCATATCGTGATAGATACAGTATAAAAAATTAAAACATTTAACGAAACAAGAAATTTCCACTGTTGAACACATCCGCCGGGATCCATCCACAAAGGAAAGTTAAAGTCATAATATCGAATTTGTGATAGAATACGTGATCTGGTTTAGTGGGGTGAATGATGTACTTAGTGTTGATGTATTGAGCTGGTTGCCAGCTGCCAACTCCGCTTTTCTCAACTTCCTGACAGATCGTCTTTTGACACTTGCTATAGAAATTAACACGTTCAGAAGCGTTACGAAAGTTCTGGAAGATCAAGGATTAGAGGGAACCATGGGTCCTATGGGTTACCTGAACTAGCTTTGCTAAGTCTTGAACACGAGTCTCGATTATTAATTGAACTCTCTCAAAGTGCAAAAAGTCATCGAAATTCACTTGCAGCTCTTCCAACTTGCAGCACTCGCAGTTGACTTGTTTACCCATGATCCTACGCTTGCAGTTAAGCATTACTCGCTTACAGTTCTTCCAATGTGGTGTCATCACGATTTCGTCATAGATTTTTTGAGAAAAGAGCTCAGGAATTTCAATGAATTCGATATAAGATGGATCACAGATACCCAAAATTCCAGTGAATAGCTCAGCGTGTCCTCTTGCGATTAGCATTCCTAACTCTTTGACTTTCAGAAATTTCCGGGATTCTGTTAATTTTTTGATTAAATCCATCAAATCTTGCTTATATTTCTCAGTTGTAACACATAATTTAAGCCGATCCACGAGACACTTTTGAGACGTGGCAAGAATTGGAAAATCATTCAGAGAAATCAGAAAATCGTAGTTTATCCTGGGCGGGCGGATGTGATTGGGACGGTCGTCAATTACGAGAAATGGCAGATGAATCGGAACGGAAGTAAGCAGATTTTGACACTTTTTTGAACATTTCGCAAAAGAAATTCTATTAAAAAAAAATCAAATAATGAACAATTTAGAAAATGAGATAAACTCACATGTCTGGGATAAGCATGTACGCAACTATCTTTTCCTTAACACGAATCGGAAAGAATCTCCACTTTCTCATAGTTACTCTGAGGGTTGTAAGAAGAAAATGTTGAATCAAAGGGTACTCGTCTGAGGAGGAGTGGTCCTAGGTCAGGAGGGCTATGACGTGGCAGATGGTGTTTTTTATGGGGAAAGATTCCCCGCCAAGATAACGATAGAGCGCATTTGCCACGTCACAATAGGTAGTCTCAATCCTCTTGACCTGTGTACAGTCAAAGACGTACCTGACTATTACTCAATTCTTGCCTTGGAAAGAAGAAATTCTTTCCTACTCCCATGAAGAATAAGATTGTGGCGTACATGTTTATCCATGATATAGTCATGGCTATACTCGTTAGAACTGTCTTGAGCTGCTGATTAAAATGCGCTATTTCTCAATGTTCTAGCATCAACATCAACAGAATTACAGTAGATTTTAGATTCTCGTGGCGAGACCCAAAAAAACTATTTTCCAAATCTAGTATTGAGTGAGTGTGTTCAGGTATTAATTTTCACTATTGTTGAAGTTAACAAAAAAATTTAAAAATTTATCTTCAAAACCATTCGGTTGTATTCATTACCATTATATCACATCGAAACGAAAAAAAAGTGTGAATATTCAATTACGAGCTAATGCACGACCAAACAATTCTTGCCTCCTGTTGAACTTCTCCAAAAGGCTCCATCCGCCATTCAAAGAATAGGGAGAACAGTTGAATTCGAAAACATGGCCCGGTTTTGCTGGGTTAATGACAAACCTTGTGTTCGATTGTTGGTTTTCTTGCCAATTTCCAGCCCACCCTGCTTCAATTTTCTGACGGATCAAATCTTGTTGCATTGGTTCTTGACATCTGATATTAAACTTTCCGTGATCAGAAGCGATCCGTAAGTTCTGGAAATCAAAGGATTACTGTAGATCTGATATCAAATTGGTTACCTGAACTAGCTTAATTGCATCGTCGGTATCCAACCTCTCAATGCTTAGTTGAACACTTTCGAAGTGCAGAAAGTCATCTATATTGACATTCGGCAGTTTCAATCTTTGATGACACATGTTGTTCAGGGATACTCGTTTACTGTTTCTCCATTGCGGTGTCTTGACAATCTTGTCATAAACTTCTTGTGAAAACATCGCGGGGATTACAATGGATTCCATACGAGATGGGTCACAAATACCCAACATTCCTGTGAATAGTTCCGCATGTTCTACTTCGATATCCATTTTCAACTCTTTGACTTTCAAGGATTTCCGTTCTTTTGTCAATTTTTCGATTAAGTCCTTCAAATCTTGCTTATATTTGTTGGTTGTAACACATATTTTAAGCCGATCCACAAAAAACTTCCGAGATGAAGCAAGAATAGAAAAATGATCCAAAGAAACCAGATTGAGACCGAGGTTTATCCTGGGTCCGAGGAAGGCTTGAAGATGAAGATGGTCGTCAATTAAGACGGATGACCGATGAATTGGAACTGCGCTAAGCAGGTTTAGACACTTTTTTGAACACTTTGCGAAGGAAACTCTGTAAAAAATTAATCAATGAATAATATGAATTTTGAAAATGAGAGAAACTCACAGATCCGGTAGACACATGTGCTTTACAATCTCTTCCTTGACAAGAATCGGAAAAAATCTCCACTTTTTCATAGTTACTTTGAGGGTTGTAAGAAGAAAATGTTGAATCAAAGGGTACTAGTCAGAGGAGGGGTGGTCCTAGGTCAGGAGGGCTATGACGTGGCAGATGGTGTTTTTTGGGGGAAAGATTTCCCGCCAAGATAACAATAGAGCGCACCTGCCACGTCACAATAGGAAGTCTTAATCCTCTCGACCTGTGTTAAGACAAAGACGTAACTGACTATTATTCAAACATTCGGAATTCCAAACCTTCAATCGACCTTATTGCGAAAAACTATTGTTCAAAAGCAGAGTAACAAAAGTTACGGTAGATTTCAGGTTTTCGTGGTGAGACCCGGAAAATTGTTTTTTCTTAATTCAACCATGATTCAACCTGCTTTGACCTGCTGGTCAAAATGCGCTATTTTCAAGGTTCTTGCATCAAATTTTACCAAGTTACGGTAGATTTCAGGTTTTCGTGGCGAGACCAATATCAAATTTTACATTTAAACCTTTATTGATAAAGTTAAAAAATATTTTATTGTATGAAATCATATTGGTTATACCAGTTTATAAATAATATTGAACAATCATAGATCATATCACACAGGATCTCCATTTAAACGTTGAATGATTTCAAATTCATCCCGTGTGAGCCATCCACCACTAACAGCGTAACTCAAATGATCAAATTTGTAATAGAAAACAAGATCCGGTTTTGTGGGGTCAATGAAAAAAATAGTTGCATGGCGTTCTGATCGTTTCCAATCCCCAACCCATCTTGCTTCAATTTTCTGACGGATTAAGTCTTCTTGTATTGGTGTTCGGATCATGATGTGGAAGAAAGCACGTTCAGAAGGGTTACGGAAGATCTGGAAGATTAGCGATTATTAGAAATATTTCCCTCTTGACGCCCATGTCAAAAAGATGGCCTAGGAATCCGATGCGCGCGGCCACGGCAGCCATTAATTGTTTCTTTCCATTTTTCCGGTTTTTTTCCTGTTTTCTTACAAAAAAGTACCAAAAAACGCAGTACGCTGCGCTTGTCAGGCTTCCCGGCAAAAAATACTCGGTTAAAGTTTCACGCGCGTTGATTTTTGCTTTTACATGTTTTTTTTTCACATGGATTAGGAATTTTCTATAAATTAGTGGTCTTTATGAATAAAAAAAGGGTTACCTGAATAAACTTCACTGCATCGTCGGTCTTCAATGTCTCAACGCCTAGTTCAACTTTTTCAAAATGCGAAAAGTCATTTATATTGACATTCGGCATGGCCAATTCTTCACTTTCACAATATTTGTTGAGCTTTACTTGTTTACAGTTCTTCCAGTGTGGTGTCTTCACAATTTCATCATAGACTTCTTGTGAAAAGAGTCCAGGAATTTCAATGGATTCTATACGAGATGGATCACAAACACCCAAAATTCCAGAGAATAGTTCCGCGTGCTCTCCTTCGATATCCATTTTCACATCTTTGACTTTCAGAGATTTTTGGGCTTTTGTCAATGTTTCGATTAAGTTCTTCAAATCATGCTTGCATTCATCCGTTGTAACACATATCTTGAGCTGATCAACATAAAACTTCCGGGATGAGGTAAGAATAGAAAAATGATCCAAAGAAATCAGATCCATATCCAGGTTTATCCCGGGTGCGAAGAAACCTTGAAGATGAATATTGTCGTCGATTAAGACGGATGACCGATGAATTGGAACTGTGCTAAGCAGGTGTTGACACTTTTTTGAACATTTTGCAAAAGAAATTCTGTAAAAAAGCTCTTCATATATTATATGATATATAGTATAATTATGGAAATAACAAACTCACATATCCCGAATACACATGTTCTTCACAATATTTTCCTTGACAAGAATCGGAAAGAACCTCCACTTTTTCATCGTCATTGTGATGGTGCGTAAAACGAAAATGTTGAATATGAGGGTGATCTTCTGGGGGAGGATTGGTCCTAGGTCGAGATGGCAATGACGTGGCAGATGGGGTCTTTTTCGTGGGAAAGATTTCCCGCCAAGATAACGATAGAGCGCATCTGCCATGTCACAATAGGTGGTCTCTTCTTGATCTGTGTTCAGTCAAAGACGTACCTGACGGTTTTCCAATTTTCTTCTTACGAATATCAAACCCGAGACGAGTACCTTTTGATTCAACATTTTCGTCTTACGCACCGTCAAGATGACGATGAAAAAGTGGAGATTCTTTCCAGTTCTTATAAAGGAAAATATTGTAAAGCACATGTGTATTCCGGATATGTGAGTTTGTTGTTCTTGTAACTTATGATAAATATTAATTAATTTTTTTAACAGAGTTTCGTTTGCAAAATGTTCGGAAAACTGTGAAAATCTGCTTACTTTTGTTCCGATTCATCTGTCATCCGCATTAATTGACGACCGTCTTTATCATCAAGCTTTTCTCGATCCCAGGTTAACGTTCGGTCTCGATCTGATTTCTCTGGATCATTTTTCCATTCTTGCCACATCCCGGAAGTTTTATATTGATCAGTTTTATCTATCTGTTGCAGCGGAGAAACCCAAACATAATTTGAAGAACTTCATCGAAAAACTGACAAAAGCCCGAAAATCCCTGAAAGTCAAAGAGTTGAGAATGGTTGTCGTAGTAGAGCACGAGGAACAAATCACAGGGATTTTGGGTATTTGTGATCCATCTCGTATAGAATCTATTCAAATTCCCAAACTCCTTTCACAAGAAGTTTATGATGAAATTGTCAAGACACCACAATGGAGAAACAGTAAGCAAGTATGGCTCAACGACATGTGTCAGCTAAGATTGAACCTGCCGACTGTCAATATTGATGACTTTCTGCACTTCGAAAATGTTCAACTACTTGTTGATAGGTTGCATACCAACGATGCAGTGAAGTTTGTTCAGGTAACCGATTTGATTTCAGAAATACAGTAACCCATCAGTTTCCAGAATTTCCGAAACGCTTCTGATCACGCAAGTTTCAAGATTAGATGTCAAGAGCCTATGCATTACGATTTGATCCGTCAGGGAATTGAAGCAGGATGGGATGGAAATTGGCAACAAACACAACACTACAATGGGTTTATCACTGACCCAGCAAAACCGGATCATGTTTTCTATGTCGAATATTCTCCCTTCTATTTGTATGGCAAATGGAGGCTTTTGGAGCAGTTTAACAGTGGCTGAGAATTGTTTGGACGCCATTTCGCCTCTCATTAAATATTTTTACTTTTTTTTCGTTTCGATATCGTGTATGGTTTTTTTCTAATAAACACTTTGAGGCTAAATTTTGAATTATTTTGTGATCTTTGACAATAATCAAAATTTACACCTGGACATGTATAACTAGATCTGGAAAAAAGTTTTTTAGAGTCTTGCCACGAGAATCTAAAATATACC
>GL379836.1:189849-213920 GCA_000143925.2 Caenorhabditis brenneri | reverse complement strand
CCGAGAATCTAAAATATACCTTGCTTAATTTTCATGTTAGAATATCGGGAGAGGGGCATATGGGGGGGGGGGGGCAAGAGGATTAGGACTTCTTATTCTGACGTGGCAGATGGTGTTCTTTGGCGAAAGATGCAAATGCGCTCTATTGTTATCTTGGAGGGAAATCTTTCCTCCAAAAAACACCATCTGCCACATTTGTCATCTTGAACCTAGGACCAGTCATCCCCCGGACAAGTTCCCTTTGATTTAACAGTCCTCCCATAGAGGAGTACCCTGTGATTTCACATTTTCTTCTTACAAACCCTCAAAATCATCATGAGAACAAAAAGAAAGCTGAAAATGAAGATGGAAAAGTGGAGATTCTTTCCAGTTCTTATCAAAGAAGAGATTGTAAAGAACCTGCGTATTCCGGATATGTGAGTTTGTTACTTTTATATTTCGAAATATGTATTACTTAATTCTTTACAGATTAAGTTTCTTTATAATATATCATATGTATTAATTTATTTGTTTACAGAGTTTCCTTTGCAAAATGCTCGAAAAAGTGCCAAAACCTGCTTACCGTCGTTCCCATTCATCTGCCATCCGCCTTAATTGACGACCGTACCTACGTGGGCCTCCGACTCGGGCGAAGTCCACAGCATGTGGGGTCCTTTGTTGATTTTTCCGTTCTTGCCACATCTCGGAAGTTTTATGTTGATAACCTTGAGTTATATATTACAACTGAGGAGTACAAAAATGATGTGAAGAACCTTATCGAAAAAATGACAAAAACCCTGCAAACTCTGAAAGTCAAAGAGTTGAAAATGGACATCAAAGAAGAGCACGCGGAGCTAATCACAGGAATTTTGGGAACTTGTGATCCAATTTGCATAGAAGCTATTGAAATTCCCAAACTCTATTCTCAAGAAGTCTATGATGAAATTGTGAAGACACCGCAATGGAAGAACTGTAAACAAGTAATGCTCAACGGCATGTTAAGCAATCGCAAATTGTCTATGCCTAATGTCAATTTAGATGACTTTTTGCACTTTGAGAATGTTGTACTAGGTGTTGAGACGTTGGATACCAATGACGCAGTGAAATTCATTCAGGTAACCAATTTGACGTTAGATGTCCCGTAACCCATCAATTTCTAGAACTTCCGTAACGCTTCTGAAGATGCAGAATTTTTTATTGAATGTCGAAAACGAACCCAACAAGACTTGATCCGTCAGAAAATTGAAGCAGGATGGGTTGGGGATTGGCAACAATCCCAAAACGTTAGATTCATCATTGACCCAGCAAAACCGCGACGTTTCTTTCATTTACAATTTTTTTCCACACGTTTTCACGCTATTCGAGGCGGATGGAGCTCTCTGGATTAAGCCTTTGATTTGAACGTGATTTTGCCTTCAGTCCCCGCCGTTTGCCCTACCCGAATTTTTTTTGAATTTTTTTTGGGAGCCTTTTTTCCCCCTCATCGAATATCTATACTATTTTTCGTTTTGACATGATATAAAATTAATGAATACTGTATATGGAATGCTTGAACTCACATAACTCATCACAATAAAATGCTTTTGAGGCTACATTTTGAATTATTTTGTGACCTTTGACAATAATTCAAATTTACACCTGAACATTCAACACTAGATTTGGGAAAAAGTTTTTTTGGGTCTTGCCACGAAAATCTACAATTTACCATGTCCTGCTCAATTTTGATGCTAGATTATTGGGAGATATCGTATCTTGATGGTAGTCATGACTTTATCACGTATAAACATGTACGTTACAATATTTTCCTTCGTGAGAGTAGGGAAGAATTTCCAAGACAAGAAATGATTAATAGTCGCGTACGTCTTTGACTGATCACAGGTCAAGAGGGTTAGGACTACCTATTGTGACGTGGCAGATGGTGTTCTATTGTTATCTTGGCGGGAGATCTCTCCCGCCAAAAAACACCATCTGCCACGCTTGCCATCTTGACCTAAGACCAATCCTACCCCAGACGAGTACCCTTTGATTCAACATTTTCTTCTTGCAACCCTCAAAATGACGATGAGGAAGTGGAGATTCTTTCCGATTATTATCAAGGAGAAGATTGTGGCGTACATGCTTATTCCAGATATGTGAGTTTTTTTTAAATTTTTTAAATTTTTATTATTCATTAAAGAAAGTGAGAACTCTCATGCGTAGGGAATTTTAAGTGGAAAAAAGCCGCAGGATCGGTGCTCTCTTTCTCGGCCGCATAGCGCAGTCGGAAGCGATTTTGGTGATCTGTCAGACCGACCCCAGAGAAACCACCAGAGGTCCTGAAATTGTGATTTATGAGAAAAATTTTTCCGATTTCCCTCCTCTTTTATTTGTTTTTTACAGACTATCCTTTGCAAAATGTTCAAAAAATTGTCAAAACCTGCTCAGCATAGTTCCAATTTATCTGCCATCCGCCGTAATTGCCGACCATCCGCAACCTATCCGCCGACTCAGATTAGAGGCATATCATCGGATTTCCCTTGCTGATTTTTCTGTCCTTGCCACGTCCCGGAAGTTTTACATTGATCAGCTTGAACTATACGTCACAACTGAGGTGGACAAGAACAATTTTAGAATCTTTATCGAAAAACTAACGGAATACCGGAGATTCCTGAAAGTTAGGGAGTTGGGCATGGTTATCGGAAGAGATCATCCTGAGTTACTCACTGAAATGTTGGGTGTTTGTGATTCAACTTATATTGGAACCATAGAACTTGCGGAGTTTTTTTCACAAGAAGTTTATGAAGACCTTCTGAAGACACCACATTGGAAAAACTGTCAAAGTGTATTGCTCAACTACAAGAGCAACAACGAAGAATCAAAGGCGCTTACTGTCAATTTGGATGACTTTTTACATTTTGATAATTTTAACCTAGAAGTTGAGATGTTGAGTATCGAAGATGCATTGAAATTAGTTCAGGTAACCTATTTGGCCCGCCCACAATCCTCCTCTAGTCCTCAAATTTACAGCACTTTCGTAACACTGATGGACGTGAAGCTTTTTACATAAAGAGTCGAAAGCCAATGCAACACGATTTGATCCGTCAAAGAATTCAAGCAGAATGGGTTGGGAATTGGGAACGATCTGACCGTCGTAACACTAGTTATATCAGTCATCCAACAAGACAGGATCACATTTTCTTTTTTGAGTTTTCTGACGCGGCTCACTCTTTTTGTGGTGGCTGCCCTCCATCGGATGATTTCAAAATGATTCAAATGTTTGGAGGTATGAGTCACTTCATGAGAAACTTTAGATAAGGTCCTTAAAAATCCTAAGTTCGATACTTGAAAATCGGCATCATTATCCTGATACAAACTGTTACATTATTAAATATTTTCAACAATGAAATGGTTCTGGAACTCTTTCTGCTATTTTAACAACAACTTTTTCTGCTTTTTTAAGAACAAAACACACACTTTGTTGTAGTAAAAAAAATCGCATTCTTTAAAGCTTCCCTTATGAATAAATATACATCTGATATCGGTTTAAGAGTTCCCATCCCAAGTGCCTTAAAACTTCTTTTTTTTTAATACAGTACCTATTCCGATATGATATATGAACAACAAATAATGTCCACAAGTTGTTATTTACTTTCAAATTATAAAATCTTAATAAAACTCTGTAATTTTAAACTTTTACAATACGATTTGGAAGTCTAGAAGTATTGAGTAATACTCAGGTACGTATTCGACTAAACACAGAGCAAGAGGATTAAGACTACCTATTGTGACGTGGCAGATGGTGTTTTTGATAGAAAGATGCAAATGCGCTCTGTTGTTATCTCGGCGGGAGATCTTTCCCCCCAAAAAACACCATCTGCCACGTCATTGCCATTTTGACCTAGGACAAATCCTCCCCAGACGAGTACCATTTGATTCAACATTTTATTCTTACAACCCTCAGAAAACTATGGAAAAGAGGATCAGTATGAGAAAGAAAAAAACGGAAATAAACCCAAAAATGATGATGAAAATGTGGAGATTCTTTCCGGTTCTTATCAAGGAGAATATTGTGGAGCACATGTGTATTCGGGATATGTGAGTTTGTTACTTTATAATTTTTATTATTTATTCCTTAATTCTTTACAGGTTATTCTTTTATAACCTTTAAAACGTCTGAATTGACTTTTTACAGAGTTAACTTTGCAAAATGTTCAAAGCAGTGTCAAAACCTGCTCACTTTTGTTCCGATTCATCTGCCGTCCGCCTTAATCGACGACCGTCGCCAAATCTTCCTCGGACCCAGATTGAACCTTGATCTCGATCTGATTTCTCTGGATCATTTTTCTATCCTTGCCACATCCCGGAAGTGTTTTGTTGACAACTTTGATATATGTATTACAACTGAGAAATATAAGCAAGATGTGAAGGACTTAATCGAAAAATTGACAAAAGCCCGGAAATCCTTGAAAGTCAAAAAGTTGAGCATGAATTTCAAAGTAGAACATGCGGAACTGTTCACTGGAATATCGGGAATTTGCGATCCATCTCGTATAGAATCCATTCAAATTCTCAACCTCTCTTCACAAGAAGTATATGAAGAACTTGTGAAGACACCGCAATGGAAGAACTGTAAACAAGTATTGCTCAACGACATGCTCTATCAAAGATCGACCATGCCGAATGTCAATATAGATGACTTTCTACACTTCGAAAATGTTCAACTACTCGTTGAGAGGTTGGATACCGACGACGCAGTGAAGTTCGTTCAGGAAACCGGTTTAAGTTCACATCTACAGTAACCCTATGATTTCCAGAATTTCCGTAACGCTTCTGAGCATGCAAAGTTCGTTATTGAATGTCGAGAACAAATCCAACAAGAGTTAATCCGTCAGAAAATTGAAGCAGAATGGGTTGGAAATTGGCAACAAGCCCGACACTTGACTATTAGGTTTGTCATTGACCCAGCAAAACCGGATCATGTTTTCTATGTCAAATATTCTGCCTTCTGTTTGTATGGCGAATGGAGCCTTTTGGAGGAGTTTAACGTGATGCAAGAAATAATTGTACTTTTCCATGAGCATAATTGAGTATTCACACCTCTCTTATAACTCATTGATTTACTACAATAAAATTGTTTTAAAGCTAAATTTTAAGTTTATTTTATCTGAACGTTCATGTCTAGATTTGGAAAACAGTTTTTTCGGGTCACGTTACGAAAATCTGAGATCTACTGTGATACTGTTAATGTTAATGCTAGAACATTGAGTAAGGTACGTCTTTGACTGAACACAGGTCAAGAGGATTAAGGCTACCTATTGTGACGTGGCAGGTGGTGTTCTTGGGGGAAGATGCAAACGCGCTTTATTGTTATCGGGAAATCTTTCCCGCCAAAAACACCATCTGCCACGTTTGCCATCTTGATCTAGGACCACTCCTCCCCAGACGAGTCCCTTTTGTATTCATCATTTCCTTATTACAACCTTCAAAATGGCTACGAGAAAGAAAAAATTGGGAAGAAACCTGAAAATGGAAAAGTGGAGATTCTTCCCGATTCTTGTCAAGGAAGAGATTGTGAAGAACATGCGTGCTCAGGATATGTGAGTTTTTTATTTTCCCCCTCTTCCCTTAAATCGCGATTGTTTCGCCGTGACAATTTGTTGTAGAAAATTATTACACTTTTTGCAATTTTCCAACTTTGAGCTGCTCCAGTTTTGTCATCTTTGGAGATTTTGATCTGGATTTTTTGGGGTGCACTGGAAACCGCTTCGGGTTTCTGGTGCAGTTTTTGGTGTTACGATCTGATTACTCTGGACCCAGATATTACAAGGAAAGTGGGACTCAAAAAATGTAAAAATTTTGAAGTACTTAAAAAATCGCGAAATTCTTTTAATATTATTTTTCATTCATTCAGCTTTTGAGGTTTTGATGTGAAAACTGGGGAGCATGTTGAGCTTCAGGGAAGCTATCGATTGAGCAAAAAACGGACTGAATCGAGAACAAATGAAGAATGTAGGCCATAAAACAAAAATCGAAATTTTGCAAAAAACAGAGTTTTTCAATTCTTTCTGCCAATTATTGTGTTGACCTCGGGTCAAATTTGCTCCTCTCTCTCTTTTGAGAAAAAAATGAACAATTTTAGCGTGTTTCATTTCTAAAAAAAAAGTATTTGGAACATTGCAAAACAGCACCGCAGGTCCTCAACAGATGTCTAGTAATAATTTATTCTATATATTAATTGATCATTTACAGAGTTCACTTCGCAAAATGCTCGAAAAAGTGTCAAAATCTGCTTACCGTCGTACCGATTCATCTGCCATCCGCCTTACTCGACGACCGTCCCCACATGGGCCGTTCAGAGCATGTGGTTATAAAAAAGGAAGAAGCTTGTTTTCCCATTCTTGCCACATCCCGGAAGTTTTATGTTGATCACCTTAAATTATACATTACAACTGATAAAAGCAAAAATGATGTGAAGGACTTAATTGAAAAAATGACGAAAGCCCGGAAATTCCTGAAAGTGAAAGAGTTGACAATGAATATCGAAGTAGATCACGCTGAACTATTCACTGGAATTTTGGGAATTTGCGATCCATCTCGTATAGAATCCATTGAAATTCCCAAACTCCATTCACAAGAAATTTATGAAGAGCTTGTGAAAACGCCACAATGGAGGAACAGTAAACGAGTACTGCTCAACTGCATGTTTTATCAAGGACTGAACCTGCCGAAAGTGAATATAGATGGTTTTCTGCACTTTGAAAATGTTGTACTAGGTGTTGAGACGTTGGATACCGATGATGTAGTGAAGTTCGTTCAGGTAACCAATGTGACATTAGATGTACCGTAAACCATCAATTTATAGAATTTCCGTAACGCTCCTGAACATGCAAGATTTGTTATTGAATGTCGAGAACCTATGCAACACGACTTAATCCGTCAGAAAATTGAAGCAGGATTGGCTGGAAATTGGCAAGAAATCCCACGCTCGACTACTAGGTTTGTGATTGATTCGGCTAAGCCGGATCATGTTTTCGATATCTACTGTTCCTCCTTTTTCTTGCATGGCGGTTGGAGCCTTTTGGATGATTTCAACGAGAGGCAAAGATTCATTCAAGGCTTATTTGTCCTTCATTAATAATATTAATAATATCTATACTATTTTTCGTTTTGTTATGATATAAAAGCAATAAATGCTTTTCATAAAATTTTGTAACCAATATGGGTTTATATAATAAAATGGTTTTAAAACTAAATTTCCAACTATTTTGTTGACGTTAACAATAGTGTTAATTCATACCTGAACACACACACATTCATGAATAGGTTGTGTGAAATGTTTTTTTGGGTCTCACCAAGAAAATCTAAAATCTACCGTAATTCTGTTAATGCTGATGCTAGAACATTGAGAAATATCGCAATTTGATCAGCAGGTCATGACGGTTTGAATGAGTATAGTCATGACTAATGCGTCCAAACGGCCCGCCGCGGATAACAAAAACCGAGCCGTCTTTCTTACCAACATACTTTACTTTTTATGTTCTACTAGGCCGCCTATCACATTGAAAAGATCCCACCGCTAGGAAGATTTGACAGCCCTGGTCATGACTAAACGCCGGATATATATCACGGATAAACATGCACGTCACAATATTCTCCTTCATGAGAGTAGGAAAGAATTTCCGAGGCAAGGATTGAGTAATAGTCAGGTACGTCTTTGACTGAACACAGGTCAAAAGAATTAGGACCACCTATTGTGACGTGGCAGATGGTGTTCTTCGGGGGAAGGTGCAAATGCGCTCTATTGTTATCTTGGCGGGAAATCTTTCCCCCCAAAAAACACCATTTGCCACGTCACAATGCCATCTTGACCTAGGATTAGTCCTTCCCCAGACCAGTACCTTTTCATTCAACATTTTCTTTTTACATCCCTCAAAATGACGATAAAAAAGTGGAGATTCTTTCCGATTCTTGTCAAGGAAAGGATTGTGGCGTACATGTTTGTTCCAGATATGTGAGTTTATTTCATTTTTACGTTTCTTTTAATTTTTAGTTTTTTTATTTATTTTTTGTTTTTTTTTTGCGATTCAGAGGTAGTTGTTTTTGACGAGCTCTATCTACCGGGAGAGTTGTTGCACAAAAAAGTAATCAACCAAAAAAGTTGTCAACGTATACTTTTGAATGGTACTGTAAATGAGCTAATTTTTGCAGACTATCCTTTGCAAAATGTTCGAAAAAGTGCCAAAATCTGCTTACATCCGTTCCGATCCATTTGCCATTCGCCGTAGTTGAGGAGAGTTCCCAATTCGCCCACAGACCCAATTTAAACCCAAATCATCAGATATCCCCTGCTGATTTTTCCATTTTTGCCACGTCTCGGAAGTTTTACGTTAAAAAGCTTGAAATTATTATTAAAACTGAGGAAAACAAGAATGATGTGAAGGCTTTCATAGAAAACACAAAAGGATCTCGGAAGTTGCTAAAAGTCAAAGAATTGAGCCTGAATTTCAAAAGTGAACACGCGGAGCTTTTCAGAAAAACTTTGGTTATCTGTGATCCATCTTGTATAGAATCCATCAAAATTCCTAAACTCCTTTTACAAGAAGTTTATGACGAAATCGTGAAAACACCACAGTGGAAAAACTGTAAAGAAGTATTACTTAACTATGCGTTTCATCTAACATTGAACCTGCCAAATGTCAATATAGATGACTTTCAGCACTTTAAAACTGTTCGTTTAGGCGTTGAGACGTTGAGTATCGAAGACTCAGTTAAGCTAGTTCAGGTAACCAGTTTGACTTTGGCTGATCTAGCGTAACCCTTCAATTTCCAGATTTTCCAAAAAGCTACTGAACTTATAAAATATGAAATAAGGTGCCGAAAACCAATGCAACAAGATTTGATTCGTCTGAAAATGGAAGCAGGATGGGCTGGAAATTGGCAAGAAAACCAACTCTCGAACACTAGGTTCGTCATTGACCCGGCAAAACCAGATCATGTTTTCGAATTCAACTATTCTTCCTTTGATGTGCAAGGCAGACGAAGCCTTTTGGATGAGTTCAACGAGAGGCAACTATTCATTGGACGCTTATTTGCCCTTCATTAATAATATCTGTACTATTTTTCGTTTTGATATGATATAAAAGTAATGGATAATGTTAATACTTACATTAATTATTACAATAAAGTGGTTTTAAAGCTGTGTTTCAAATTAATTTCTTAACTTAAACAATAGTGTAAATTTACACCTGAACATTCACGAAAATCAAAACGTCTTACTGTAGTTACCCAAAACGATAGGCCTCACGGGTAGAGTATGTGTTTCAACCAAACCGGTGGAAGTCTGGAGGAAAGTTAAGACGAGCTTCTCTATAACCGAATAACCTATCGTATCGGCGCGCGATGTTCACGGATTTTAAGTTTCAGAGCTAGATGAAGCAGCCGACACTTTACGGGCGATGGCGGATTCGACTTCATCCCATTCTGTTATCCAAAAAGCACACCTCATTCAGTGAGTGAAATTCTGTAGCAAAGGGAATTGGTAGATCAAAAAATTTTGATAGAAGTTAACTTTATCAAAATTCCACGTGAAAACATTTGTTTTTCTTGAAGATTTTATCAAAATCTCAACATTATTTCTATTTGATTGCTCATTATTTTTAACAAATGAGTTCAACTGCAAAAAGTCCGAGTGCGAAAAGTCCCGCAACCGACTCGATATCCCAAGCACCAATAGAAGAATCTGGAAAAAAATGTGGTTATAGTACAAAATATTTAATGTAAGTCACCTAATTGGATTTGTAGGCCACCAATCCCCGAAAATTTTCAGAATCTTCAGTGCAGCAACAGTTCTTGTTGTTACTGCCGTCGCCTTGACGTTATTCTTTGTCTTACAAGCTCGGGGAGCCCCGGAGAAGCGGTCAAGGCAAGGTGAGGAGCCGAATTTACCGGGAGCTACAACTCAGACTTCGATTGTGCCAGAAGGGACTGAGGTTCCAGAAATTTCTACGATTATATCAGGAGCAGCTGAAGATCCTACGGGTCTTCCGGGCGGAGCAAAGGGTTCTGAGACGTCACCGATTCCGCCAGAACCCACGGAGGCCCCCACGACTTTGCCGGTTTTGCCAAGCTCAACTGAGGCTCCGGAAGAGCTCACAACTCTACCAGAAGCCGCTGAAACCTCCACGACTTTCTTGGAAACAACAACTGAGCCTCCGGAGACGTCAACGACCCTGCCAGAGCCCACTGATGCTCCAAAGATGTCCACGATTCAGCCGCCAACATCTAGCGACCCGGATGATCCCACGACTTTACCGGGCTTGCCAGGCTCAACCGATGCTCCGAAAGAGCTATCAACTCTACCAGAAGCCACTAACGACACGGATGAACTGATTTACGCTCAAACGGTATGTTTTTACCATTTTCACACCCCTCTAATTCATCTGTTCCAGCTATTCCGCCACGGTGCCCGGGCTCCGGACCGTAAACTCTCACGGGAGCTAAAGAAGCTCTTTCCAAATGGAAAAGGAAAATTGACGGAACGAGGCGCAAATAATTCGTTTTTGTTGGGCAAATTCTTCAGGGAACGTTATGTGAAAAGTGGATTTTTGGATGAAAACGTGGAAAAGAAGCAGGTATAGTGGGACGGTAGTTTTTGTATGTTCGTGGAGAGACCCAAAATTCAAAATTTTTCAAAGCCTAGTCATGATTATAGTCATTAGAACCGTCTTGATGAGCTGATCAAAATGCGCCTATTTTCAATGCTTTAGCATCAAAAGTAACCAAGTTACAGTAGTATTTAGGTTTTCGTGTCGAGACCCAAAAGACAAAATTTTTCAAAGCCTAGTCGTGATTATACTCATTTGGATCGCTTTGACCTGATGATCAAAATGCGCTGTTTTCCAAAGTTCCGACATAAAAATTAACCAGGCTACAGTGGAATTTAAGTTTTCGTGGCGAGACCCAAAAATCAAAAATTTTCCAAAACCTAGTCATGATTATACTCATTAGAACCGTCTTGACCTGCTGATCAGAATGCGCTAGTTTCTGAGAGGCTAGCATCAAAATTGACAAAGTTATGGTAGTATTTAGGTTTTCGTGGTGAGACCCAAAAAATTAAAAGTTTCTCGTTCCAGATGAAATGGCTGAGTCGTGACGTTTCTCGTTGCATCAAAACAGCCAGATACGTGGCTCGTGGAATGTTCGAGACTAAGAAAGTGGATATAATTGTTCCGAAATCGGATGGTCTTCTCAATTTTCAAAAGAGCAGATGTCAAATTATTGATGCATACAGAGCGCGTTTATGCCCACAGTTTTTCAATAAAACTAGGATGGAGAATGAAGAGGTAATGGTTTTCGAAAAAAAGAAAAAAAAACAAAAAAATTGACCTTCAGGGGAATCGAACCCGGGTTCAAAATTTCTAAAACAACTGCGCTAACCACTACACCACGCAGGCGACAGCGTCGCAGCCGGGAGCGTCGCGTTAGTTGCAGCCTGCGTGGTGTAGTGGTTAGCGCTGTTGTTTTAGAACTTTTGGGCGCGGGTTCGATTCCCCTGGGAGTCAATTTTTTTTGTTTTCTTTTTGTAAATCCAGGATATGAATTTCACTCATACCTGCTCATTTTCAGCACAGGATGGACATCCTCCATGACTGCATCGGCACGAATAACTCCATTTTCTCACAACTCAAAATCAAACCTTCCGAATCGGACACCTTCATTAATGTGCACCGAAATGGGTTCCAGAATCGCAAAGAAATCGAGGAAAACTACAAAGAAATCTGTGAGGAGTTCTTGAAACTTCGAAATCTGTATAATGGAATTGGAAATATGAGAGTGATCCGAACCAAATTTGGTCATCTGATGAATAAGTTGTTGACGGATTTGCAAACTGCTTGGGATCAATATGAGGAGGGCAGACTGGATGTGAAGTTTAGGGTTTATTCAACCGTAAGTTAGGTTTTCGTGGCAAGACCAAAAAATGAAAATTTTCCAAAATCTAGTCATCACTATACTCATTCGAACCGTCTCTTTTTGCTGATCAAAATGCGCCATTTTCCTAATCTCTAGCATCAAAACTGACCAAGTTACGGTAGATTTTAGGTTTTCGTGGCGAGACCCATGAAATTTTTTTTTTCAAAACCTAGTCATGATCATACTCATCAGAACCGCCTTGTCCTGCTGATTAAAATGCGCCATTTCTCAATGCTCTAGCACCAAAATTAACCAAGTTACGGTGGATTTTTAAGTTTTCGTGGCGAGACCCGAAAATCTAGAAATTTTCAAAACCTAGTCATGATTATACTCATTTGGACCGACTCATTTCGCTGATCAAGATGCGCCCTTTTTCAAGTCTCTAGCGCCAAAACTAACCAAGATAGGTAGAAATTAGATTTTCGTGGCGAGACCCGAAAAGAATTTTTTTTCTCGAAACCCATTCATGATTATACTCATTCGAACCGTCTTGACAAGCTGATTCTGAATTTTCTGGTTTCCGGGTGACAAATTCAGCTATAAATGTTTTCCAGCAAGACTGGGTTATCAGTGGAATCCTGGAGGCATTCAACCTTCTCACCCACATTCAATCCAAGGAGCCCCGCGAGGAGCCTGGCTACAACACTATGATATTGATGGAGTTGTGGAAGAGGGATGATGAACCTTTTGTCAAATTCTACTTTAAACCGGAAGAAGTTACCGAGAAAAATCATAAATTGCAAGATTTGACAGATCTAGTACCGATGTGCCAGGGAAGTAAGGATTGTCCGTTGCAGGTAAGGCTTCATGCAAAATTTATATCAATCGATAGAGAATTTTCTGATCTACTAATTACCCTTGCATTTTTTCTCTAATTTTAATGGGTTTAGAACTTCACCCGCTGCTGTGACCGGACTCGAATTGATGAGGAAACGCTGAACGAGGAGTGCTACCCGGATTTGGGTGATGGGAAGACGCAAAAGAACAAAAAGAGATGAACTTATCGTAGTCGAATAAATCCGCCATCGCCCGTGAAGCGTCGGCTGCTTCATCTTGCTCAGAAACTCGAAATCGGCGAATATCGCGAGCTAATACGATAGAGCATTTATACCAATCAATAGAGAATTTTTTGATCTACCAAGTCCCCTCGCTTCAGAATTACAATAACTGAACAAAATGTGCTACACGGATAACCGGAAAAGCAATAAGGGACGCCCTTATCGTCCTCTCCATAAATCCGCCATTGCCCGTAAAACGTCGGCTGCTTCATCTAGCTCTGAAACTTAAAATCCGTGAATATCGCGCGCCGATACGATAGGTCGTTCTGTCATAGAGAAGCTCGTCTTAACTTTCCTCTAGACTCCCACCGGTTTAGTTGAAAAACATACTCTACCAGGTTGGCCTATCGTTTTGGTTTTCGCGGTGAGACCCGCCTGGCAGGCCACAGCACTGCAAAATGTTTTTCGTTTATTTTCATGTTTATAAGTATTTCACAACATTTCACAAAACGCACTCTCCAGTGAACTGTCGGTCGCTTTATTTCCCTCTAGTTTATCATTTCTCTCCCGGGTGCTAGGTATTACATACGGTCCGGAGTCATGTGGGTTATCTCAAATTTCACTTGACCCCCTTTCCAACTGGCATTCACTTGATCGTTTGTTTTGTCATTTTTGTTTTCACTTAGCTTGACGTCAAAATTAACCAAGATACGGTAGATTTTAGGTTTTCGTGGCGGGACCCAAAAAATAAAAAATTTTCAAAACCTAGTCACGACTATACTCATTCGAACCGTCTTGACGAGCTGATTTCGAATTCTTTAGTTCCAAGTTGAACAAATTCTTGAAATTTCGATTTTGAAAAAAGTTATCTCAGTGCCCGGCTGGACATAGATGGTACATCGAATTGATTCTCACTGATAACAACGTAATTCTTGCTGATGACCCTCGGATAAAAAGATGGCCTTGAAGATAATTTGTAGTCCCTCCTTGGGACCTTGGAGATAAAATCAAGGATAACCATCCGGGTGCCGTCTCCTTCATTTTGCCAATCAACCAACAAAGAATGGCTACCTTCCCATTGCTAACTCTACCCTATTTCCCACTGAAGGAAGTTGTCAAAACTATGAATCTACTTGAACAGTAAGTGATTCCAAGGGTTGTGCAAAAATTTATTTTCGAAAATTTCGAAAAAAAAATGTTTGCGCAACCCTGCTCCCAACTAACCGCTTAACTCTTGTAGGAACAAATTATCCCTGGCCACTCCTCAAACCGAAGCCTTGATCAAATTCATGAACATCAAAGTTGATTACGTATCAATCTGGATTTCACAAAAAGAATGTCAACTTTCCATATATAATATCAAAAGTCCGCATTCACCGATTCCAACTTTTTACAAGTGTAAAGAAGACGTTGCTCCTCCATGCAAAATAGAAGGAGTGATTCCGAAAGAACCGCATGTAGTGGATGATCCTCTCGAGGCATGTATCAAGATGGCAATACGATTTTATGAAATTTTCAATTTGAAACATCAATTGATTTTCACCACTCTTTACAATCATGAGGATCCGGATGGAATGAAAAAACTTATTTCAAGGCTGCTGTCGGAAGATTATCATGGAATACAAATATTGGAATTCGATTATGTTAAAGAATTGGATAGGACAGTTTTGAAGCACTTGATGGACACCTTAAAATTGGAAGCTAGTGTTTTCATTGGTGGCTTTATTCCGAATGATTTTAGGCATGAGAAAGTGAGTTTTTGCATTTTCGTGTTGAGACCCAAACTTTGAAAATTTTCCGAACCCAGTCATGTTTATAATCATTCGAACCGGCTTGAACTGCTGATTCTAACTGTAGCTTTTCCTGAGGCTGAGATCAAAAGTGACTGCGATGTGGTAGATTTTAGGTTTTCGTGGCGAGACCCAAAAAATTCAAAAATTTTCAGAACCAGTCATGATTATGCTTAATTGAACCGTCTTGATGAGCTGATTCCGAATTTTCTGGTGTTGGGGAAAGAAAACTGACCTTTTTTTCCAGGCCTTCAAATTCAGTTCTATGAACTACCCACAGGCAAAATGGATCACAATGGATGACATCAAATCCATTCGAAACGCCAAAAAGTTTTCCTGTACTCACACTAACTTCACTCCTAAAGACGTCAATGATTTCCTTCATTACTGGATAAATTGTGATGAAGAAATGATGGAAGAATGTGAAATTGGCGTTGTAGGAAACGTCGATTTCGATGCGATTTTTGATGGGATATCGGCGGTTAGAATTCAGGGAGAACACAATTACGGTAGTGGAATTATGAAAGTTGATTGGCCCACAAAATTGATGTGAGTTGGGTTAAAGGCGCATGTAGGACAGGCATGGGCGAGGGGTGCGGTTTGCTGATCGAGAAAAAATTTCCCGGCGAACTTCCAGCGCGCTGCGGTTGCGTTGCGTGTGCCGCGGACATCAACTTTGCTGCAGAACGAGGTGAGGCCGTCGCTCACCGCCGCCCATGCCTAATGTAGAGTTTCCGCATTTTTGAAAATAAAAATTTCCAGAAAAATCCGTAACCCATCCAATCGAAAATTCACAATTGCTCAAGTAATGCTCAAGAGAAACGAGGACATCGAGCTGAAGGGTCTTGCACCCAGCGAAAAGTTCAGACTACAACTGGAGATTCTTGATGAAATGGAAAAAGAGGCAACTTTGAAATTGGAATTGGAGAAAATGGATCATCAGGAGGACCTACAGAAGCAGTTGGCGGAAGTTCAAAAGGGATTGTCGCAGTTGAATTTTAAAAATGAAGAATTGCTCAGAACTATGTTGTCTTGAGAGCTATCAAAAAGTGATCAACTACTGAAATGTTCAATTTTTAGTTTTGCACAATTTGTCAGTTGAAGATTTTTGATAGCTCTAACGACAACAGAGATATGCCGTTTTGAACATGCAGTAATGCTATAATAACGGTTTATACTGTACTGTATGTTTAAAGCAGTATATCTCAGTTGTCGTCAGAGCTATCAAAAAGTGATCAACTATTAAAATGTTTAATCTGTAATTTTGCACATTTTGTTTGTTAAACACGTTTCGATAGCTCTAAACGCAGTTGAGATATACTGCTCCGAACATAGTACCTTCATTGACGGTATTATTGTATGTTTAGAATAGTATATCTTAATTGTTTGTAAAATTTTGAAAAGTTTTTGAATAATAAAATTTTTATAATCTCTTTGTGAAAATTTGTCTAATTGTTCACTCGATTCCCAACGCAAAACATACTCATAACAGCCTTTTTTCACAAGTGAGAAATAATTACTACCGTAAGAACTTTTTATTTTCGCTTTGAGACGGATCAACTATCTTTTCCTCTTGTTTACCAACATGTGTATAAGTGTTTCACAACATTAACAAAAAAAACGCACTTTCCAGTGAACTGTCGGCCACTTTGTTTCCCTCTAGTTTATCATTTCTCTCCTGGGTGCTAGGTATCACATACGGTCCGGAGTCATGTGGGTTATCTCAACTTTCACTTGACCCCGTATCCCATTGACACACACTTGACCGTTTGTTTTGACATTTTTGTTACGGCGAACCTCTTTTAATGGGGTTGCTCTTTGGGAACAGTTACGACAGATTTTAGGTATTCGTGGAGAGGCCCAAAAATTGAAATTTTTGGAAACCTACTCATGACTATACTCGCTTGAACCGCCTCATTTCGCTGATAAGAATGCGCAATTTTTCAATCATCTAGGGTCAAAATTATCCACGTTACGGTAGATTTTAGGTTTTCGTGGTGAGACCCAAAAAATAAAAAAATTTCAAAGCCTAGTCATGACTATACTCATTTGAACCGTCTTGCTGTGCTGATCAAAATGCGCCGTTTTTCAACTTTCTAGCAAGAAAATCAACCAAGATACGGTAGATTTTAGGCTTTAGTGGCGAGACCCAAAAAATCAAAAATCTTTCCAAACATAGTCATGATTATACTCATTCGAACCGTCTTGATGAGCTGATTCCGAATTTTTTAATTTCAAAAGGTTCACGACGACTAGGACCTTAAAGGCGCATGACCTGCAACAGTTTACGTGTAATTTCTAACCGATTTCTCTAAATCATGTGGTTCGTCTAATTTTTTGATTTCAATGGCATTTTCTTCCAAAATTTTCCAATTAGTCAACAAATTTGATAAGCACTATAATTCGTAGCCGTGTTGCCTACAACCTGATAAGGTATACCTGCTACTAGGGGGCAAAGTTCTCAAAGTTGCACTTTTTTTGTTCGAAAATGCCTAAAAACTCAAAATTCTGGCCTATAAAACAACTCGGAATATTTGCTCTGATCTCCTTGGCTGCCAATTTTAATTATGGATTTTCGACGACCTATATTAACACGTCAGTGGATGAGTTTAAGGTGGGGCTCCCTTGAAATGGGCGGAGCCTATTTTCTTTTATAGACCTTTCTGAACACGTCCCTAACCCGTCGAGGTACTGTAATGACTGAAGAAAAATATGATTTAATTTGGAATTTATTTTTGAATTGTTGGTTCGTCGGCTCGTTTTTTGGCGTCTGGTTCAGCCCGATTTTTAACGATCGGTTCGGGAGGAAGGGTAGGTTTGAGGTGGCCTAACTTGTCATGGCCGTGGCTTAGGAACCCAAATTTGATTTCCGGTGAAACCATGTTTCAAAACAGTCAGAAAGGTTCTAAAACCAGGTTTCTAGCTCAATTTTCAGCCCAGATACGCTTGTTTCAAATTTGGTGGCCTAACTGTTCATGGCCGTGGCCTAGGATCCCAAATTTGATTTCTTTTGAAAGCCTAGGCCAAGTTGATCAAAATGGGCTAAAAACACAGTTTCTAGCTTGTTTTTAAAGCGAGATATGGCAAAAAGAGACGCAGACAGCTAGACAGTCGAGCTTCTCTGCTTCTCTCCCAATTTCGAAATTGCGCTAGAAACCTGGTTTTTGGACTAATTTTTTTGTATTGAGATGGGATTCCTTTTGATGTGGATTTCTAGGCCACGGCCTTGAAAAGTTAGGCCAGCAAACTTCAAAATTTTCAGTCGGTTTCCTTATCGGTAACTCTGTGGCATTCCTCTCTTCCGTACTGCAATGCCTATCTTTGATTTGGTACTCACCAGAGCTCCTGATTCTATCAAGGTTCATCACATCGATATGCATGTCGGTCACCTATCAGTCGTGCATTTTGTTCTTGCAGGTAGGTTTTCGTGGTGAGACCCAAAAAACAATTTTTGAAATTTGGTGATGATTATACTCGTTCGAACCGCCTCAATTTGCTGAAAAGGATGAGCTATTTTCCAAAGTTCTAGCATCAAAACTAACCAAGTTACGGTAGTATTTAGGTTTTCGTGGCGAGACCCAAAAAAATTTTTTTACTCGAAGCCTAGTCATGATTATACTCATTCAAACCACCTTGATGAGCTGATTCCAAATTTTCCAATTTCAAAGTGAAAATCTGAAAAACTAAAGGGGTTACGGCACCTTTAGTAGAACATTCCAGGAATGCTCCCCCACCCATCTTCGTGGAAGCTTCTCCTTCCTCAGTGAGGTCTCCTACTCCTCGATGACCATGGTTGGAAGCTTTCTCGGTCAGGACTACATCCTCGGAGCACATCTCTTCTGGCTCTGCTTCTTCATCGTCCCCTTCTGCTTCCTGTTCACTTTGGCACTATTCATCCTCCCCGAAACCCCGAAATTTCTTCTAATTTCCAAGGACCAAGAGGATAAAGCGATTGCTTCTGTAAAATACTATCATGGGATGAATTCAGATGCCAAACAAGTGTTGGAAGACATCCGGAAAGAGGCAGAATGCGAGGATCTCCTGGATTCAGATGGTGCCTCCACATTCCAGAAGATCAAGGATATTTTTGTGGAGCGGCACCTTCGGATGGCATTGATTTTGAGTGTTTCAGCCCTAACTAACACTATAGGGCTGTGGGCCCTGCTATTGTCCTCCACTTTCTTCTTGGAGGGTGCCAATGTGGAGGAGGAGGTCGCCGAGTGGAGTACCACTGCGATGAGTTTGGCATATGTATCCGGGACGGTTACCGGTGGGATTATTATAGAGAGGTGAGTGAACAGAGGAAAAAACAAAAAGTTTCGACAGCCATGGGGGTCGAACCCGCGTTGGATGATTACGAGACAGCAGTGTTAGCCACTACACCGCGTGGGCAGCAGCTGCAATGAGAGCAAGGGGGAGGGTAAAGAGGGAAGGCGGCAGTAAGGTAAACGCCCTTTCCTTGTCTGCAACTTGTCGTGTGTGGTGTAGTGGCTAACGTTCTTGTTTTGGAAATTTCAGGCGCGGGTTCGATTCTCACGGGAGTCAAACTTTTTTGTTTTTTCCTTAAGTTTAGTATTTTGACGCGACAAACCTCCCAATTGAAAGAAAACATCCGACCCATGTTCTCCAGTCCTAAAAATGCCCCGAAAGGGCGCTACTGTTTTATTTATTGTCTTTTCCAGAGTTGGTCGACGAAAACTGCTCCTTCTGTTCACTTTTCTCAACAATCTGGCTCTTCTGGCATTTGTGTTTTTTGCCAAAATTCGGATTTTGATAGATCCAATGAAGTATGGGTGCCTGGTAGCTCTGATCATCTATGGGTACACTTATGGGTGAGTTTTTTTGGGTTACTGTGTCTGTACTACTACTGTAGCCAGATTACTGAAAAGTGCCATACCTAGGATACTGTACCTACCCCATCTAGGTCCGCCACGCCTACTACAAAGTACAGTACTCTGCCCTTACAAGGGAAGTCCTTCCTGTTCCCACTTTAACTTTTTCTAGAAATCAAGGTACATATAGAATCGTCTATGGTGATTCCATTTCTGAAATAAAAAGTGGCTAAATGTTCACGTGATTTGAGTTATGACCTCGGAAAGTTTTCTAGTGGAAAATCGGATTTTACGTGAACTTTATTCCGTCGTTTAGTCTACCCAAACATATACAGAAGAAAATCATGCTTCGGTGGTTCAGTGGTAGAATGATGGAATACAAAACAAAAGACCTGAGTTCAGTTCCGACTAGTTATAATATTTTTCAAAAATTTTTGTTTTTTTTATTGAGCCACTTTCCTGATCACTAGATGGTGTGACTGACTTTTCAAGTTCTTTTTGTATCTTCTATATTCGACTGGAAACATTCTTGATGAAAAGAAAGATTCTTTTTTCTTGACAGAATGTGACCACAAGTCCAGTGATCGAAAACTTTTTTCAAAAACTTTTTTTCAATAAGAGTTTCAGAAACCTGAAAAATGATACAAATTTCAAAAAAAAATTTTTTCAAAATTTCTGACTTATGACCCATGGGTGGAATTTTGACCTGAAAAAAGTTTGTTCCCGATTTGTCAGAAAATGTTTGTATACACGGGAGAACCAACGAACTCTTCTTCAAACTCCACAAAACCTATTTTGAAGCGAGATATAGGCGATGTAAACTCTAAATTAGGTCACAACATCCTCCACGTGAGTATTTAGCCACTTTTCACGACGGATTCTGATTCCCCAGGGTCCAATCTATATGTACCCAAAATTCTGGGAAAAGTTAAAGTGGGAACAAGAAGGAATTCCCTTGTTAGCCCCTCCAGATTACCGTAACACCTCCCGAATTCCAGTACCGGCGTGGGACCGATCTCCTGGTTCATCTCCTCCGAACTGGTGCCGCAGAAGCATCGAAGTGTTGCTCAGTCAGTTGCATACGCCATAAATACCGTAATGGTTGTCATCAGCACGTTTACAGTACTCCCATTGTACTCTGTCATTGGTAGTTATGCATTTTTAATACTTTATTCTGTACCATCTTTCATTAGCATGTTAGTGTTGTTCAGGTATTTACCAGAGACAAAAGGAAGGGAGATTCATGAAATTGTGAATGAGTTGAAGAATAAATAATATTTGTTTTGGAATTGGAAACAAAAAAATTACCGTGAACTTCAGGTTTTGAAAAAAGTTTATTTTGGGTCTCACCACGAAAACCTAAAATCTATCGTAACTTTGTTGATTTTGATACTAGGAGCTTGAAAAATAGCACGTTTTGATCAGCTCATCAAGACGGTCCAAAGGAGTATAGTCATGACTAGGTTTTTAAATTGTTCGATTTTTTGGATCTCGTCACGAAAACCTAAAATCTATCGTATCTTGGTTAGATTTGGTGCTAGAGCTTTGAAAAATAGCGCATTTTGATCAGCAAAATGAATCGGTTCAAATGAGTATAATCATGACTTGGTTTTGAAAAAAAGTTCATTTTGGGTCTCACCACGAAAACCGAAAATCTACTGTAATTTGATCAGTTTTGATGGTCCACATCACTAACAAAAATGCCAAAACAAACGGTCAAGTGTATGCCAGTGGGATACGGGGTCAAGTGAAAGTTGAGATAACCCACATGACTCCGGACCGTATGTGATACCTAGTACTCGGGAGAGAAATGATAAACTGGAGGGGAATAAAGCGGCCGACAGTTCACTGGAGAGTGAGTTTTGTGAAATGTTGTGAAACACTTTTACACATGTAAGTAATCAAGAGGAAAAGGTAGTTCTAAATGTTATTTCGGGTTTACCAAGTAGATAAAAAAAGTTCTTACTGTTGTAATTATTTTTCAGTTGCACAAAATGATAGGCGAACTGTTATAAGTATATTTTTTGCTATGAATCGGGTGAATAACTAGACAAATTTTTCTAGAAGCTATTTTAAAAATTTATTAATCAAAAACTTCTTATTAACTTTACGAAGAACCAAGATATACTGCTCTACACAAACTGCACTACGGTGCTCCCAGTACTGTATGTTTAGAGCAGAGTATCTCAACATTCTTCAGAGCTATCAAAAAGTGTTCAACTGATAAAATGTGCAAAATTACAAGTTTGACATTTTATTAGTTGACAACATTTTGATAGCTCTAAAGACAATTGAGATATACTGTTTTGAACATACGGTACTACAATCAATGGAGGTGCCCACAGCACTTTATGTTCAAAGCAGTATATCTCAACAATCTTCAGACTTATCAAAAAGTGTTCAACTGACAAAATGTGCAAAATTACAAGCTGAACATGTTGCTAGTTGACTATTTTTTGACAAATCCTAAGACAACGGAGATACGCACCTTTGAAGAAATATGTGTCGCTCTTATAGTAGCACTGTATGTTCAAAACGGCATACTAACAAAATATTAAGCAATGAATTTTGAACATTTTTTCAGATAAAAACATTTCAATAACCATTAAGACAACTAAGTTTTTCTAGTCTGAGCAATTTCTCATTCTCAAAATTCAACTGCGACAATCCCTTTTGAACTTCCGCCAACTGCTTCTGTAGGTCTTCCTGATCCATTTTCTCCAATTCCGATTTCAAATTCGCCTCCTTTTCCATTTTATCAAGAATCTCCAGTTGTAGTTTGTACTTTTCACATGGTTCAAGACCCTTCAGCTCGATTTGCTTGTTTCTCTTGAGCATTACTTGAGCAATTGTGAATTTTCGATCGGAAGGGTTGCGGATTTTTCTGGAAACAGAAAATTTGAGATCTGAATGCGCCTTTAATCCAACTCACATCAATTTTGTGGGCCAATCAACTTTCAAACTTCCACTACTATTTTTGCCCCATAATTCTCCCTGAATTTTAACCGCCGACATTCCATCAAAAATCTCATCGAAATCGACGTTTCCTTCAATGCCGATTTCACATTCCTCCATCATCTCTTCATCACAATTGATCCAATAATGAAGGAAATCATTGAGATCTTTGGAGTTGAAATTGGTGTAAAAACAGGAAAACTTTTTGGCATTTCGAATGGATTTGATGTCATCCATGGTGATCCATTTTGCCTGCTCGTAGATCATCGAACGGAATTTGAAGGCCTGGAAAAGAAAAAAATTTTTTCCTTCCATGAGACCAGAAAATTCAGAATTAGCTCACCAAGACGGTTTGAATGAGTATAAACATGACTATGTTTGAAAAAATTTTAATTTTTGGGTCTCGCTACGAAAATACAAAAACTACCGTATCTCAGTCAGTTTTGGTCTCAAGATAATGAAAATTATACTGTTGGAATCAACAACTCAAGCCGGTTTGAATTAGTATAGTCATGGCTAGGTTTGGAAAAATTTTGAGATCTGGGTCTCGCCACGAAAATTCAAAAACTATCGTATCTCAGTCAGTTTTGATCCTAGCCTCATGAAAATTATACAGTTGGAATCAGCAGTTAAAGCCGGTTCTAATGAGTATAATCATAACTAGGTTTGGAAAAATTTCGAAATTTGGGTCTCGCCACGAAAACGCAAAAACTACCGTAACTCAGTCAGTTTTGATCATAGCCTCATGAAAATTATATAGTTGGGTCTGCAGTTAAAACCGGTTCGAATGAGTATAATCATAATTAGGTTTGGAAAAATTTCGAAATTTGGGTCTCGCCACGAAAACGCAAAAACTCACTTTCTCATGCCTAAAATCATTCGGAATCAAGCCACCAATATAAACATGAGATTCCAATTTTAAGGTGTCCATCAGGTGCTTCAAAACTGTTCTATCCAATTCTTTAACCCAATCGACCTCCAATATTTCTATTGCATAACACTCTTCTGACAACAGTCTTGAAATAAGTCTCTTCATTCCATCCGGATCCTCATGATTGTATCGAGTGATGAAAATCATTTGATGTTTCAAATTGAAAATTTCATAGAATCGTCTCGCCATCTTGATACATGCCTCGAGAGGATCATCCACTACATGAGGTTCTTCGGGAATCACGTGCTCACTAATGTACGGTGGTTCAACATCTTCTTTACACTTGTAGAAAGTTGGAATTGGTGAATGCGGACTTTTGATATTGTATATGGAAAGTTTACATTCTCTTTGTGAAATCCAGATAGTTACGTAATCAACTTTGATGTTCATGAATTTGATCAAAGCTTCGGTTTGAGGGGTGGTCAGGGATAATTGGTTCCTGGAAAGGCACAAAAGAGTTAAAGGAGGACTGAAGTCACATTCTTTTATTCTTGATTCTGGTAGATTAGCACATTTTAGAAACATTTCCCTTTTGACACATATGTCGAAAATCACTCTGAAACGAGATATACAGCTGCGAAGAACAAGAAGTCCCTTTTTCCCAGGAGGAGTTCACGAGGGACGTAATGCGTTTTTG
>GL379836.1:143307-188388 GCA_000143925.2 Caenorhabditis brenneri | reverse complement strand
GTGTTCAACTATTTCCCAACATTTCACAAAATTCACTCTCCAGTGAAACGTCGGCCGCTTTATTTCCCTCTCGTTTATCATTTCTCTCCCGAGTGTTAGGTATCACGTACGGTCCGGAGTCATGTGGGTTATCTCAAATTTCACTTGATCCTCTATCCCACTGACATACACTTGACCGTTTGTTTTGTCATTTTTGTTGGTGAAGAGGACCATAAAAATTAATAAGATATGGTAGGTTTTAGGTTTTCGTGGTGAGACCCTAAAAATCAGAATTTTCAAAACCTGCCCATGATTATACTCATTCGAACCGGCTTACTGAGCTGATCAAGACGCGCCATTTTTCAACGTTATAACGTTAAAATTAATCAAGTTCTGTAAGATCTTCTAAGCATGGTCGTCTCGTTACGACTACAATGAATGGTTTCGTTTTTATTGCTGGTAGGTAGCTTCTGTAACTTTGCTCTTTTAGAAAAATAAACCCTGGAACAATTTATTGGACCTAATAACTAACAAAAAAGGTCAGATATTCCATAAGAAAACGGGGAATTTTTTGTATATGTAAAGGGAAAAAGTAGGACAAAAAAAGAAAAAAAAATATTAACACCCGAAGTTTCAAATAAATTTTTAAGAGACTGGAAAAGAAAAACACAACCAAAAAAGCGAGAGGAAAGAGAATTATGAATCAGATACGACTGGGGAAGGAATAAGTTAAATGGGGCAGACTATTACACAACCAAAGTATGCTATGAGAATTTGTTTGTAAAATTAATATTCAAAAAAAAAAATGAAAAAATCAACGATTCTTCATTTCAATGTACTGCTTCTTGGACACTCTTCCACAACAGCAACCAATCAAAAGAACGACTACAATGAATCCGGCGAGGTATCCGAGAATGGAGTTTCTCTCCGGATGCTCCATGACTAGTGTGGCGAACGCGTGCCAAGAGTCTGGAAGAGCCATCTGGAATTCCGAGTGAGCCTTCATCCAAAGCTTGTTTCGATCGTTGAGTTTCGAGCTGCACTCTTTCGAGAGCTCTTGTTTGTCGGCAGAGTCCATTAGGCACATCACAACTGAATAATTTTTAGTTTATTTTTGAGCTCTATGCTTAACGGCTCCTAATCCTAATTAGGAAAAAAAAACAAAAAAATTGACCTCTAAAGGAATCGAACACGAGCCGAAAAATTCTAAGACAGCAGCGTTAGCCACTACACCACACGGTCGACCGCAACGCAGTTGGAGATTGCTGCCACCTTTCCTCTCCTCCCCTCCCCCCTCCAGTTGGGTGTACCCAGCTGACGCACGCGTGGCCTAGTGGCTAACACTGCTGTCTAAGAATTTTGCGACGCGGGTTCGGACCCCGGGAGGGTCAAAAATTTTTTTTTTTTTTCTGAACGTGTCCTGCTACAATAATCCCCACGCAAGTCAAAAAATCAACTCACTTCTACTATGACCCGGTGGCACATCTTTACAATGTCTCTGAATATCCATGGCGCAAGCCTCATGCAATACCGGATCCAAATGAATATCCACAAGTGACTCCTGAAGTCGTCGTGCCACTTGCCCAGCACACGAGTTATCCTTAATCAATCCCTTATTGAAGTCAGCCTTCAAACACTCCATAACATTGTCAAAGTGTCCTCCAGACTCCATGATTTGTGCCGAGCAATGCGAGTTGATGGTGGATTTGCAGGCATTGTAGAGTGGCGGGTCGAGTTGCGGATCGAATTCCGCTTCGACAATGGCTCGTGACACTTCGGCGGAGCAGCGTGGGGAGAACTCAATATGGTTGTTGTCGGAGATAGATTTACGGAATTGTTCACGAAGACAGGAGACCACTACACCATCCAGGACGGTTTGAGAGTATTGGGGCATGTTGAGCTTCTTCATGTCTTCTGGGCAACTGAAAAAAATTTATTCGATTACAAATTGGCTCAAAAACTAAGTCAAAATCTTCATTTTGAGCCGAGTTATTGTCGAAATACTCCAAAATTTTATTCTGAGCAATTCCACCGAATCGAGCATGACTCAGCTCAAGTTCAATATTTTCGAGCTCTGAAAAGTGGCCTAACTTTGTCAAAACTTGGTTTTCTAGCCCACCATACCAATTTTGGGCGGACTCGGTCCCAAATGAATTCTTGATCATTTTCCACTTTGCAGAACTCAAAATTATTAGGTTTGAGCCGAGTTATGCTCAATTTCGTCAAATTGCTCAGAATAAAATTTTTGAGAAATTTCCCTAAAATTCGGCTCAAAATCAAGATTTAAGCTTGATTTTAGAAGCAATGTCTGCGGAATTTCACCTAACATAGGATAAAACTAAAAATGACTCACTAAGTCTCCGCCTCCTTCCTACACGACACCAAAAGTTGGGGTCTCAATCGGATATCCCTCGCCGATTCTTGCATCCGCTCCTTCACAATTCCCTTACATTCCCGTTGCAAAAGTCTGACAATCTTCGTGTTTGTGAGACACTCCAAAACGTTCTCCGAGTCACTATTGGCACAGAACTTTCCGATATCATAACGACACTTTTTCTGCAACTCATCGTCCATCGAATTGTCGACAGCCTCGATTTTCTCGCGGTAGAAGATCATCGATTTGCAGTCGGGGCCGAGGTTCTCAAAGTTGAGGCGGAGGCATTCGATGGTGTCCTCGAAGGTTTCGGCCTTGTTACAGTTGTAGTGTAGGATCTCTTTAGCACACTTTTTGGAGAGAGCTGGGTCCGCGTCGGCCATGTGCTCCTTGTCGTCGAACTGGAATGAGGGGGCGGGTTAGTTGAGGGTTGGGGCAGGGACGGAGGGGAGGGAGGATTTATTTTGATAGAAAGGCACCCCAAGTACCTTTCTATCAAAAAAGGAAAAGAATCACAACATTTCGTAGTTTTTGGGTTGGGCTCCGTTGGCTAGTATACCATAAACCCTTAGTACCGAATGTTCATAGCAGTATATCTCAGTTGTCTTCAGAGCTATCAAAAAGTTTCCAACTGGTAAAACATTTGAAATTTGATAATAAACATTTTGTCAGTTGAAAATATTTTGATAGCTCTAAAGACAACTGAAATATACTGCTTTGAATAGAGAGTACTAGTGGAACACCTATTATACGTTTACTGAATGTTCAGAGCAGTATATCTCGCTTGTCTTTGAAGTTATCAAAAAGTTTTCAACAAATAAAATATTCAAAATTTATGGCTCAACATTTTTTTAGTTGAAAACTTTTTGATAGCTCCAAAGACAACTGAGATTACCTCTCTGAACATACAGTACTAGTTGCAGCCCCAAGTAGAGGGGCCCAGACCATCAAATTGTTGTGATTCCTTTCTACATTAGGTGAATAATTCGCATGCAAAAGAAGTCAAGCAAAACAGGCAACAAAGGATGCTGATTTTCGAATTTCTGGTCCCAGGGTCTCAAAAATTCAAAATTCAAAAACCAAAAAGTGTTATGAGGATAGAAAACGAAGAACCAAACGAAGGACAATTGATTAGTTTTGTGATGCCGAAGTGGTGAAGCGTCTTTTGGCTAATTTTGATTAGAGAATGAGAAAAAAAGTCGGAAAATGTAGAAAAAGAGCTAAAAATTACCACGCTTCTGGTGGAAATTGAGTTGAAATTCAGAAAATACCGTAATCTTTGGAATAGTAGCAGTACTGCATGTTCAAAGCGGTATATCTCAGTTGTCTTTAGAGCTATCAAAAAGTTGTAAACTAGTAATATGTGCAAAATTACGAGCTAAACATTTTATCAGTTGAAAATTTCTTGATAGCTCTCAAGATAACTGAGATATGCTGCATAAAGTTCTTGATAGACCAAAATTACCGACTCTGAGGTAGTACTGCATGTTCAAAGCGGTATATCTCAATTGTCTTTAGAGCTATCAAACAGTAGTCAACTAAAGAAATATTAAGCAAAACAAATTGAATATTTTATTAGTTGAAAACTTTTTGATAGCTTTTAAGACAAATGAGATATACTTCTCTGAAGATAAGCCTGGAGGACCAGGTCTAGTACTAATGATACTTTCATCAGTTGAAAACTTTTCGATAGCTCTAGAACTAACCGAGATACACTGCTTGGAACATATGGTATCGGCCCAAACACTGCCGAAGCGCCGGAGGCGCGCAACTCAATTTCCCCCCCACCACTTCTCATGCAAACTTCCTCAAAAAGAAGTATTCAAAAGCACCAATTGACGGAACGACACCGAACAAAACTTACTTCTACCTGTTCTTGTTGAAGATACGCCACTTTGAGTTGCTTCTTGCAGTCGTCCGTCAAATCCTTCGGCGATCCGAGTACCTTGTGCTCAAAACGAACTTCCGAAAGGCATCTAATGATTTCTCCCTTGTCGTTCTTGTGATCCCTACAGTTCTCCTCGATGTCAGCTGCACATGCCTTTTGGAATTTGTAGCTAAAGTGATAATCTCTAAGGGAGATCAACTCGAAATGATTGACATAGGATCGACATTTAGTGGTCATTTCCTTCGAATCCTTATTGTTCACCAAGCACTCCAGAACATCCCCATGATCAATATCCTCAAAAGCAAATTGTTGGCAATGAGCGGCGATGACTGGTTTACACGCCCGGGTGAGCAAGTTATTCAATTTGGTGTCCTTTGCCTGCATCTCTGTGAATTTTGTGATTTGAGCATGGCACCGTGGATACTTTCTCTTGAAGTTGTCAGTTTCAAAGTTATTCTGAAGACACATCATCTCCTCAGAAGGTTTGACGTTATGAGAACAGAATTCTGAGAGTGCCTCTCGACATCCATCCTCAATCTCTGGGATCAAGTTCACCCGGACTGCACGGACATGAAGGAGCTGGCGAACTTGGGTTCCACACTTTTGGGATAGTGGATTCTGCTCATCATAGGCACTTCTATAGAGGCAGGCTAAGACTTGTGGTCCAGGGTCCACAGTGTTATCCGTGTTGTGCTGCTGATGCCAGTTATCCAAAGCAGAGCACCGGGTGACTGCTTCCTGGTGGCAGGCTTCATAGAGGGTTGGGTCCAGAGTCCAGTCCCGAGCCATGAAATATTGAACTTCCAAGAGTCGTTTCTCACATTCTGGGACCATATCGGGAGAGTCGACGTTTCTCATGAGACATGTCAATGTGGCAGTCTCGGAGACAGCGTCTTGAGCACATGGACCATCGATAAGAGCTCTACAGGACCCGTAGAGCACTTTGTCGACCTTGTAGTTTCTTCCGATATCAGCCACCTTGACAACTTGTTGAACAGCTTGTAAACATTGAGCTGTGAGCTTCAAAGACTCATTTCTAGACTCGGCGTGCTCCATTAAACAGTGCAATGTTCGCCCCTCGGCCTCGATGTCTCCACGTGGACTACACCATTTATCAATCTCTTGAGCACAATTCAAGACGAGCTCCGGAGCCATTCGGAAGTGTTGCATCATCATTTGCCGATGGGTAATCATCTCGTGAGCACACTCTTTCGATGGTTGGAGCTCCTTGTGCTCCGGCTGGTTTGCTCCATTCTCCAGGCAGAGAAGGATCCAGGCGAGATGGAAATGGGCGGCCGCTTCGATTTGGTTCTGGGGCTCACACTTGTAACGGGTGAGCTCTGGTTGACAGGCCTTGGTTAGCGGGTGAGCCATTCGGTAGTCGCGTCCCATGAGGTAGGCACGTTCGGCGAGCAGGTTTCCGCACTGCAAAAAATATGGAAATTAGGTGGGGGATTCAGCTGGGTAAATAGATCGAAGTCTGCAGATTTTTTTTTTTAATATTTTGAGGCCTAGGTTACTGTAGAGACCTGCTGATCAGAATGCGCTAGTTTTCGAGATTCTAGCTTCAAATCTAAGCGAGATAAGGTAGATTTTGAGGTTTTCGTGCCGAGACCCAAAATTCAAAAATTTCCGAAGCCTAGCCATGATTATACTCTTTCGAACCGTCTTGACTTGCTGATAAAAATGCGCAATTATTCAAAGTTTTAGCATCAAAATTAACCAAGTTACGGTAGATTTTAGGTTTTCGTGGTGGGACCCAAAAATGTAAATTTCCAAAAACCTGATATTTTCGGCTCAAAAAGCTGATTGCGATATTTCCCATAACTCTGAAATGAAATTCTGCTGTGATCAGGTAGATTTCCCATTTTTGCGACAGGACAAAAAATAATTTTATTTCAAATTTTGGGTCCCGTCACGAAAACTCAATACGTACTGTAATTCAGTCAGTTGTGCTCAGAATTTGATGAAACCACGACCATTCGGTTCAGCTCTGTGTTTTTGGGATTCTCAACGCGGCGGCCACGGCTGCCATGCTACGAGCACGGTATGCTCAGAGCTGCATATCTCATTTGTCTTTAGAGCTATCAAAAAGTGGCCAACTAACAAAATATTCAAATTGTTTCAATAAACATTTTACTAGTTGACCACTTTTTGATAGTTCTAAAGAAAACTGAGATATACTGCTCTGAACATACGACTTGCCGAAGCGCCGGAGGCGCGTGGCTAATTGAATATACAGTACTGGCCTTGAGCCTATTTTGCAAAAAGTACAGCAAAATGACCAGAAAAAACATTTTCATGAGTCCTCAACCCCTAACCCCTTTCTTACCTGCGTATCCATAAACTTGTCATTCCTGTTCTGCATAAGACACTCGAACACCTTGCCCTGTCCCGATGGCACATCCTTACAGAACCTCTCGCGATCCTGTCGACAAGCAAAGAACAATGGACGGTCCAAATGGAAGTCATCCGCCTGCATCTCCGCCAATCTTAACACCTCATGCTTGCACTCATCTCCAAGGATAGCCAGAGCGTCCGCTTGGGTCTTCGCATTCTTCACCACCTTATCCAGAATACACTCGAGAGCCATTCCCTGAGTATGGGCGACACGAACTCCTTTGTGTGCGGGGTCAGGAGTCAGGACGTTACACTTGAATTGGTCGAGGATGGCACGGCATTTGGTGACGAATGGGCCGACGAGACGGAAGTCAGAGAAGGCCAGACGTTCGGTACGGGCTGGAAAAATAGAGAGATTAGGGATGGGGATGGTAGGGCGGTGGGCGGAGTTTAAAATATTTTTCTTAATTTTGGTAGGGGAGGGGGGTCCTAAAGGTGGCAGGACATCAGAAAAAAAGAAAAAAAATTGGCCGTGGGTAGGTTCGAACCCAAGGTTGGTCTGACAGAGCTCGCCTGCACTACCAACTGCGCCACGTAGCCGGGGAGCACGACCCATGTTTAGACCCATGTCCATCTGTACACTGGTATGTCCAGATGTCCATTAATCTAGATACATGTCCATCTGTACACTGGTTTGCACCGATGTCCAGTCACCTAGGATCACTGATTCCTCAAGAACCGGGGAATTTTCAGTCAGATAAAGGTATCGAACCAAAATTTGAGCTGACATTTTCATGCTCTTCTATTAGAGGTCAGCATAAAAATTTGATTCTAACAGTCTAAATTTCAATTCTTAGATGTCCAGTCATGACCATCTGTGCCCCGGTATGCCCAGATGTCCAGTTATCTAGAATCATGTCTATCCATCCTTCGGTATATCTGGATGTCTGGACCTTTTCCATCCGTCCCCTGGTATGTCCGGATGTCCAGTCACCTAGTCTGATATCTATCTGTACTCCGGAATGTCCGTTTGTCTAGGTCTTGTCCATCCGTCCCCTGGTATATCTGGATGTGCAGTCACCTAGACCCATGTCAATCCCTCCCATGGTATGTCAGGATGTCCAGTTAATCTGAACACATTTCCATCTGTTCCCCGGTATGTCCGGATGTCCAGTCGCCTATCTATATGTACTCTGGTCAGTCCGGATGTCCAGACCTTGTCCATCCGTACTTTGATAGGTCCAGATGTCCAGTCACCTAGATCCAGGTCCATCCATACTACGGTATGTCCGGATATCCAGTCTCCTATCCCTATGTCCAACCGTCCCCTGGTATGTCCAGATGGGATGACCTTGTCCATCTGTACTCAAGTATGTCCGGATGTCAACATACCTAGACCCATGTCCATCTGACCCCTAATATGTCCGGATGTCTAATCACCTAGTCTAATATCTAACTGTACCCTGGTATGTCTAGATGTCCAGTCACCTAAACCTGTGTCTATCTGTATTCTATTACATCCGGATGTCCATCAACCTAGATCCATGTCCTTCTGTCCCCTGGTATGTCCAGATGTCCAGACCTTGTCCACCCGTCCCATAGTATGTCCGGATGTCCAGTCACTTATCCCCATGTCCGGATATCCAACCCCCAAAAAACTCACCCAAAAACGCGTGACACTTGCTCGTCTCGGTCACATTCTTCGTGAACTCAATCAGGCAACTCAACGCAAATCCAGGTTGAGTATGTGTTGTACACGTCTGCATGGCGGCGTTTCCCTTCAGCTCCTCCTCACAATACTGTTTAGCAGCGGACACGAATCGCTCGTCTTGCGTGATTTTTACCTGGAACGAATTGTGAATTTTCGGAGGATTTTAGCAATAGAGCGCGGTATGCAAAAATGAAAAAAAAATCTTTTCGCAATGGAGCGCGGTTTACAAAAAAAACTCACCTTAAAATCCCAGACAAGTTGCTCGCATTGTTCGGATAGTGTGGCCGTTTCGGAGACTCCGGCGTCTTGAAGACACTCCAGAATCGACATGTCGCTCGATAGGTCTACATCGGGCTGGAAATATTGATTTTTTGAAAATCCAGGTGCCCTTCTATTAGAGGTACTCACTCTACTACAGTGCTTATGAATATCCGATTTACAGGCGTCGAAACTGGCGAGCTTCTTTTCGGCATCCGCCACACCATTTTGTTGTTGCGCTGGAAAAATAATTTTTTGATCTACCTTGAGTAAATTCGCTCTATTGATAAAATGCACCTTTGGCGCGTTTTTTTTTTGAAAAATTCAAAAAATTCAAAAAATTTACCTGCCGCCAGCCAACAAAACGTTGCGAATATCAGTGGAAACCTCCACATTCCTTTGAGGTTAAGGACCCTGAAAAAAAGTGACGTCACCACTTGGAGAGAACTTATAAGGGATACGGAGAGGGAAAAGAACAAAAAACAGTTTCTAAAAAAAAATTTCGAAATCCAAAAGTTGAAAAATCACAAAACACAAAAGTATAGAGAAAAGGCGGAATTTTTGTGCGAAAAGCGAAAAAGTTGGCACAAAACCGATCCAGGGAAAACAAATAGAGATCCGTTGGAACCTGGGGCACGCCAAGTTGCGGACCCGCCGTGTTTGCACACAATGTGCGCGAGGTGACGCGCAAGATGTTGCAGAAAGTTGGCCACGTCACCATTTTCTTCGCGGGGAGGACAGGCAGTAGCGGGGGGTTTTTGAATGGGTTTTTGTGGTAAAAGTCGATAATTAGCAAGAAAAATTGGAGAATTTGGAAAAAAAATAAAAATTTTGGGGTCAAAAAAATGTTTTTTGAAGGTAAAAACGAGATTTTCTTGGGGAAATATTGGCATACAAACGAGAGAAAATTGAGAATTTGGCGCCGAAAATCAATTTCGAAAACTGTAAATTGAAAAAAAATTATTTGGTAGATCAAAAAATTGTTTTTTTTTTTGGTTTTTATATTTTTTAACAATTTAGTGAAAGCCTATCCTTCTAATCTGACCAAAAAAAATTCCAAAAAGATGGGAAAAATTAAATTCCGGAAGCAAAAAATTCCATTAGAAACACTCTCGACTAATGGGACCCCTGAGGTCGCCTCCTCCCGCCCTCTCTCACTCCTCTCTTCCCCCCCCCCCCTCTTTTATAGGCAACAAACACCCCTGTCGGCAGCTGCACGCGTGGCCTACCCGGTTGCATTTTGGTCTTTTACCCGGCGACCCCCGGGTTCGAACCCATCGGGGGTAAATTGTTTTTTCTTCATTTTTTCTTCGCTCGAAAATAGTTTAGAACTATATTTTTCCAACAAAAACCTATTTTTCAACAAAAAAAAACCTAAATACAAATAACCACGTGTAGAAAAAGTGTCGAAAACAATCAAGATGACCATCCCGCGCCCGAAACAATATTATTGAGATAATGTTATCGAACAGAACAGAGAGGAAACGATCGGCAAACTTGTTTCCGAAAATGAAGAAGAAGAAGAAGACAGCAAAATGAAAAATGAATGAAGATTTCTCGACGAATACTCCCGAATTCGTCGTATAGTCGGTTAGGTGGCCGACGCAGGAAGAGAAGGGATGACGAATTAATCGGGAGTGAAATGTTGGAAAAAAGAGAGAAACGGAAAAAGTTTTGGTTGTTAGGTTACGCCGTCCTGGTTTGGTGTTGTGTGAATTTTTCATGAAAAAAGAGCCGTGGAGCACAGGAAATTGAAATTCAGAGCAGGGATGAGCATTTTTTTCGAAGTCTTCAGAAAATTTGAATTCATTTTGGAGGAGCATGCAGTTTCTACAAAAAAATGAAAAAAAAAACTTGAGAATGCCGTACCACATGTTCAAAACGACATTAAAAACAAAAAATTCATTAGCTCCATTAAAGTTCGAAAGAAAAAGTTCACAAAAAACATTTGAAAATTCAAATTCCACTTCCAGTCCCAGTTCCGGTCTTCTTCTTATCCTTTTTATTCTTCTTCCCGAAAAAACCTGATCCAGTTTTACTATTCTTAGTTTTTGTTTTAGTTCCTGTTTTTGTTCCTGTAGTCTTCGTACCAGTACCGTTCTTAGTACCTCCTTTCGTCTTTGTCGTCCCAGTTTTAGTTTTACTCTTCCCATTCAAACCAACAGTTTTACCACCGTCTTCAACTGTCCCCGTTTTGTTCCTTTTCCTCCGACAACACATACAAATGATGATTCCAGCGAGAATTAAAATAACAAATCCTAATATGCCACCGATAATAAGTGTGTTGTTACTTTTCGAAGTTGTTGTTGGAGGGATCGTCGTAGAAGTTGTTGTGGTGGTAGTGGTAGTTGAGGGTGTGGTGGTAGGAGTTGAAGTAGATGGGGTTGACGGTGTTGGATAAAACGAGTAGCAGTAATCTCCTAGAAAATGAGAAATCAAAGAAAATGATAAAATGATATAATGTCTTACTGTCTGAATCGTGCGCAACGGTTCGGCAATATCTCTTGGCTCCTTTTCTTTTTTTTTTTTTGCAGTATGACTCTAAAATAACAATAGATTGGGTTCGAAGGTAGCAGGACTTCAATTTATATTTGAGAACATATAATTCAACAGTAGCTTAATGACAATCGGCGCTAATAAGGACCGCGAGCCGCAGTCTGTAGTGCATGGACGGCAGCTTCACAATACTTTTCTGCCTATGCTTTAATATTCAAATCACTTCCTACCTGATTTGCCCCCTTTCATGCAATACGCCAACACTTGTTTACTAATATTTTTACAGTTTCCAGTTGCTGAAAATATACTTAAAAAATGAGCAGTATGAACACCAGAATCTTACCATAGCATTCATCGAATGTGACTTTTTCACTGAAATTAAAATACAGTTTTGTTAACACACATTGTCAAAACCATACACATCGCTGTAACCTCTTTTGAGACGTTGCATTGTGTCTTTGTTATCAGATTAATTGAAATAACGAATCTTGTAATATTAACCTGTGAGAAACCTTCATAGGGCACCAGGGTACTCTGTATAGGGCAATCTTAGGTTGGGAAGAGTAATCCAAATACCTATTTATTTTTTGGACGCAAAAGTTTTTTTAAAAGGAAAGTCACATCAAAACTTACTGAGATATGGTAGTCCTTGTGTTTTCGTGGTGAGACCCAGAACATCAAATTCGAGAAAATTCCTATCCTAGTCATGATTATACTCATTCGAACCGGGGTGATTTGCTGATTCTAACTGTACATGTTTCATGAGTCTAGGGTCAAAACTAACCGCAATACGATAGTTTTAGGATTTTCGTGGTGAGACCCGAAGAATCAAAATTTTTTGAAATCCAGTCATGATTATACTCATTCCAACCGGCGCAATCTACTGATTCTAACTGTACAATTTTCATGGAATTCCGATCAGAACTAACTGAGATACGGTAGTTCTTGTATTTTCGTGGTAAGATCCAAATTTCAAAATTTTCCCAAACCTAGGCATGTTTATACTCATTCAAACCGGCGTGATCTGCTGATTCTAACTGTATATTTTTCATCGATCTTCGATAAAAACTAACCGAGATACAGTAGCAATTATCGGGCCCATGCAGCAATTTTAAGGGAACTAGATGCATTTGCCCCTAATCGTTTTCAATTTTTTTTCACAAAAAGTTTGTTTGACAGGGTGATGTTCCCTGACTCATTTTTCCCCAATTCCTGATGGTCACTTCTTTTTTGGTCCTTTCTATTTTCGTCCCCTCCTTAATTCATTATCCATTCCATTGGTATTTCCATCTGCCCTCATTTCCCCGGAATGGAGCCCCTGATCCCTTCTTCATCCAACCAGAAGATGAATCTTTTGATTTCTTAATAATAATTTTCTCGAATATTCTCCGAAGTGAACATTTTTATGTAATTCAACGTCATGTTTCTAATTGCAGGAGGGATGTATAAAATCATTGGAAGTGATGGAAATTTCCGGTGCTCTCTCTCCATCTCCCCCTCAATAGTAGGCAAAGTTCAGATATTGGCACCACACATAACACATTCATGAAGAAGAAGTCACGAGCCCCCAAAAAGTTGTGCTCATCAAAATTTTTGTGCGTTGTTATTCGGGTATTCTTTTTTTTTTTTTTGATGAGAATGAGTGGGTTGAAGTAATATGCGTGGTTGGTTGGGTTGGGTGATAGACACATTGAGTCATGGGGAGATGACTTTTGCTCCTAATCACTTCCGTTTTGGGGGGATGCCCCCGCAAGTTTGGTAATTGGGGTGGGGGTACCTACCAGAAGCGCGCCTCCGGCGCTTCGGCAAGTTTATCTAGGTCTACTTTATGTTCCGAGCAGTATATCTCAGTGGATTTTTGTGCTATCAAAAAATTTCCAACTAACAAAATGTTTATAATTTACCGCTGACTATTTCTCAAGTTGATCAATTTTTGATAACTCTAACCACAACTAAGATATGCTCCTTTGAACATACAGTAAGCCAGAAATAGAGGTCCACCCACTACCGTATGTTCAAGGCGGTATATCTCCTTTGTCTTTGAAGCTAGCAGAAACTTTTTGACTAACAAAATGTTTGAAATGTACCGCTAAACATTTCTTTAGTTGATCACTTTTTGATAGCTCTAATCACAACTGAGATATACCGCTCTGAACAAACAGGCCTGCCGAAGCACCTTTGGCGCACAGTTCCCCTAGCGTCATCCCCCAACATCATAGTTCCCTCTCTCCCCACAAGAATAGTTTGATTCCATCGAAAAATAACAAACAGAAACTACGTCTATATGTGATGGTGACGGATGAATAACTGAATAGATGAAGCGGCGTCTACAATGATGACAATGTTTCTTGCAAACTTTGAACGGTCGTAGAAATGTTGATGACGAGAGGGCCTGGTCCTCCACAAGATAGAAATAGAGTTTTTGGATTTGAGAAGCATTAGATATTACGAATCTGTAGAAACGGGAGGAAATGAGTTGGTACCTGTAGTATGGAGAATACCAGTGGGCCCAGGACCAGTACTGTATGTTCAGGGCAGTATATCTCAGTTGTCTTTAGAGCTATCAAAAAGTTGTCAACTAAAAAATTGTTAAGCAAAACATTTTACACATTTTGTTAGTTGAGAAAGTCATGATAGCTCTAAAGACAACTGAGTTATACAGCTTCGAAAATACAGTACTGTTGCTAGGCTTCTATTGCAGGATTTACGGTACCTTGGGGCTCAAGACAGGGTATATCCAATCGGTCCCAACAGGTGACCTAGGAATCCAAGGTTTGGTGATTCTTAAGGCTATCTGCCTCCAAGATCTGAAACACATTTGCCGAGTAAATCTGAGCACAAGGGTCTTTACAGAACTCAAAAATATTGCTTTTGAGCCGAGTTATCACTAATTTCCCCCAAAAAGTCCTATTGCTCAGAATAAAAATTTTCAGTATCTTGGCCATAACTCTGATCAAATTCTATGTTTTCAAATTCTGTAAAACGCATGTTGATCAGGATTCTTGGATCTTCAAGATTGGTGACCTAAAAATCCGCAACTTTGGATTTCTAGGCCACCTAGATGTCTAAAAATTTGGATTTCTAGTCCACCCAATTTCCCAACCTAAGAAATATCCGCCAAGTGACCCTGAGCAAAATGCTTTTTACAGAACTCAAAGATATTGAATTTGAGCCGAGTTATAGCCAAAATACTGAATTTTTTATTCTGAGCAATAGTGGAAATCTGCCGTAACTCGGCTCAAAATCGATATTTTTGAGTTCTGTAAAAAAATTTCTTGAGGACCGCCTGGAGCATATTGTGTCTCAAATTCAGAGGTGGCCTAGAAACCCGAGCTGTGTTAATTCTAGGCCACCAAAATCCAATTGCATGGAGCTACAGTCGTGCTCTTCCAAGAACAGGCCTCCCAGTGATTTCCGATTTTTTTTTCTGAAAAAAGGCCTCCGTCACAGCTCACGTACAACCAAAAAAGGTTGATTAATAGTATTCACAAATCTGAATTTTTTCAAATTTTTTTTTCGCAAAAAAGGTATAAACAAGTCGTATCATTTATTGTCATCATCATCGAGAGGCTATGGGCGACACACAAGGAATTCAATAGGGGACATTTAGACGAGGAGGAGGAGATTGGCGGATGAATGGTTTTTTGAATTTTTTGAAAATTTGAAAAAAAAGGATGAGGGGAGGGGGAAGGTGTGGTTGTGAATTGAAGAGAATTATTTTGTTTCGAGTGTTCTTATGGTGTGTTTTCAATGAAGGAAGAAGGAATGAAGAGTCCAAAAAAAGAGAATGAATTACGCATAACTGGATCCCTTGGCGAGTCGACGGTAATGGTTGATGTCTTGGGTGATGATGCAGTTGACAGGCGAGAAGAAACAGTTCCGCGAGCCGGCCAGTGCTCGGAGTTGCCCCGATTTTTTCATGGTGGGCAGTTGCTCGACGTAGTAGTAGTCGGGGTTGATGTACATTCTGGAAAGATTGTCATTGGGGCGAGGTTTCTTAGGTTTTGAGTTTTGTCAGTGGAGCACGTTTTGTCAGATTGTACAATAGAGCGCAGTTACGTTATTAGGCTATCAGTAGATCGCGTTTTCTCCAATTTCAGCGCGTTGCCAACATAGCGCGTTTTCTTCACGATTTCTATTTTCTCAATAGAGCGCTCGGGGCGCCCTCTAAGGACGCCCACTTTACAAATTAGGTTCACTAGATTTTATCGCGTTAATTGAAATTCCAAGAGAGTATGGGCGGTCAATTCTAGTTCAGTTTGGGCTAGGGGAGGTTTAGAAAGTGAACTAAGCCTTAGCCTAAGGATGCCTGAGTAGACTAAGCCTAAGCTTCAAAGCTCCTAAGCCTACGCCCAAACTCTCCTAAACCTAAACCCAAGATCTCCTAAGCCTAAGCCGAAGCCCCTAAGCCTAAGCCCAAGATCACCTAAACCTAAGGCCGAACTCCTAAGCCTAAGTCCAGACCCCCTTAAGCCTGAGTCTGAACTCCTATTAGCCTAAGCCCAAGATCACCTAAGCCTAAGCCCGGGCTCCTAAGCTTAAGCCTAAACCTGAACTCCTAAGCCTAAACCCAAGATCACCGAAGCCTCTCTTAAACCTCTCCTAAACTCTCCTAAACTCTCCTAAACCTCTCCTAAACCCATTTAGCCCAGGCCCGATTTCCCTGAGCCTACGTCCAAAACTCCCCTGAGCCTAAGCCCAAACTCTCCTGAGCCTATACCATCCTCCCTCCCAAAAAATCCAAAAAAAAAAACTCACGAATTGACGGCGGCAAGTGAGCAGCAAGCGACGAGCAAGACGAAGAGCATCGTGGTGGAGGTCATGTTTTTCTTCTGGGGGGACACAAGTTATGTGGATTACCTGAATTAATTGGCACAATTTGTGAAATGTCTGAGAAGCAGAAGAAAGAAGATGAGGAAGAAAAAGAAGAGCAGGCTCCGCCCACTTTTCTAAAAGAGCAAACTTTCAAAATTTTTTGATTGAGTGAGCATGAGTTTCATGGCTCAGAGGATAGGAAATCACAAGTTTTTTAAGGTTGATTAGATGATAAGATGCTTCGAGTTAAGAATCAAAAATCATTTGGAAACAAAAAAATTTCAGAAAGTGCGCTCCAATGCAAAATCCAGGAGAACAGAAAGGTGCTGTCCCGAACGAACGTGTATAGCTCGAATGAGCTCCCCCTGCTCCGCCAGGTGGGGGCGTCACCTTCTCGCCCCGCCCCTCCGTCCCCCCGAGAGCTGTGCTCCCCTGGTGAACTAGGCTCCGCCCACTTTCCATATAATGATGGGGAGAGTATACTCGATCTTTGACATAGATAACTAGTAGAAGGGAGAGAGAGAGAGAGAGAGAGAGAGAGATGACGTTAAGGGATGACTCCTGATGACTCGAAGATAATTGGTCAAGTTCGTCTATTATGTGCCTAGACCAAGCTAACCTTGGAAGGTTTTTAGACCAAACATTGATGGAGGAAAATAGAGAGAAAAAGAGGAAAAAATACATTTATAACTGGGAAAATTGGTGGAAGGGAACACTTGAAGAAAATAGGATTTCGGCTGAAAAATCGGGGATTTTCTGGGATTTTCGGGATTTTTGAAAAATTTTCGAAGGATTTTCAAAAATTCGAAAAATAATCCGATAAGATTTGGAGTTTAGAGGTGATACGGGGGCAGAACAGCTTATAGAGAATGATTCAATATCTCCAATAGAAGGGCACACGCAGCGGTTTTGCGGAAAATTTTGTGGTAGGTTTTTCAGAAGTTTCAGACTTATCTAGATTTTCGGAATTTCAAAATTTACGGTTTTCCTAGATTTCCACAATTGTCAAGATTTTCAGACTTTTTCAGACTCTCCTGGATTACAGAATTTCATAGATTTTCGAGTTTCCCTCGATTTTCAGAGTTTTCTAGAATATCACATTTTCCTGAGTTATCAGATTTTCTTGAATTTTTTGATTTTTATGAATTTCAAGATTCTTAGATTCCTCAAGATTTTCAGATTTTGCCAAATTTTTAGAGTTTTCTAGAATTCCCGAAAATTTCAGATTTTTCAATTTTTTTTTCGATTTTCAGATTTTCCAAAATTTTCAAATTTTCCTAAGTTGTCAGATATTCCCGGTATTACTAGATTCTCAGATTTTTGAAAATTTGAAAATTTTGAATTTTTCAGATTTTCAGATTGTGTGATTTTCCAAACTTTGCTAGAAATTCTAGACTCTCAAAATTTCCTGGAGTTTCAGTTTTTCCTAAAATTTCAAAATTTCACTTTTTTCTAGATTTTCTAGATTCCAGACTCAAAGGTTTCTCTAGAATATCTGATCATCATAAATTTTCAGATTTTCTAGATTTTCCAGTTCCCGAGTTTTGTCAGACCCCTTGGTCTGGTCCTCGAATATTCAGTTCCATACAATTTCCTAGACCCTCTTGCTGTGAATCTAGACAGGCCTCTCCGCTCAGTAATCACTTCCGTTTTCGGTACTTAGGTCTTAGTGATACTACCTATGCCCCTGCTGCTCCGCTCGGTAATAATTTCCTATTTTTGCTGTTGTCAAACCTATTCTTAAACCAATCTGACAAGAAAATGATCCAGACAGTTATAAACAGCGCCCCACAGCCCCCACAAAAGTCTACACGGAAACGATTATGAATCGGGATTCAGAGTACGGTAGGTAGTCTAATGTGGAAAAATCTAGAATATGATGATGATGTCAAGAAATTGTTACTGAGAAACTGCAACCCAAGAAATGGATTCGGGGGGAATGGGTTCTATAGAAATGATATTGCGGACATTTCCAATAAAAATTGCACACCTGCGTGTGTGAGCGTTTTCTGACTTATTGAATAATCTGACTTTTTGGAACTCAGGGAAACAGGGAACAATGTTCAAAGTCACGGTTTTTGTTGTTCCAGAAAAAAATGGTTAAGAAAGCTATAAGCAACATTTGTTTTGCATATCAAAATGAACTCTGAGCAAGGCTATAATATTTTTTGGGCTCATTTTTGTGAGATACCTGGGACGAAAATTCAAGGCAAATTGCACGAAAATTTCAGTTTCCTGCAACAAAAGCTGCCAAGAACTCCGAAAGTAATAGGGTACGTTAGGAGGCCGCGCGCCTCCGGCGCTTCGGAGAGCCGTGAACCTTAGTGAACCCCTAGGTTTGAGCCAACATATCTCAGTTGTCTTCAGAGCTAGCAGAAAGTTTTTTACTGAAAAAATCCTCAAAATTTATTAGTTGATATTTTGTTGATTGACAGCTTTTTGATAACTTCGAAAATAGCCAAGATATACTGCTCTGAACATACACCTTGGAATGCTGCTGCTTCGTGCTAATACTCAACTGCTTTTAAATTTATTGCTCAATATTTTGTTAGTTGGCATCTTTTTGATAGCTCTAAAGACAACCGAGATATACTGCTTTGAACATGCACCTTCCCTAAAGCGATCACAGAAATCGTTGCCGAAGCGCCGGAGGCGCACCTTTTGAGTGTTGATCTCCTGCTTTCAATTAACTTGGCTTCTCCGTGTGAGTTCTGAACTCATTTTCAGCCCCCCTTAGCAGATCAAGAACACCTAAAACAATAGAAAACCAAATACCAAATAAGTGTTCTCTCTCTCTCTCTCTCTCTCTCTCTCTCTCTCTCTCTCTCTCTCTCTCTCTCTCTTTCTTCTGCTAATGCAATTGTTTTCGAATGAACACTCACACAAATATGTTAAATGTTAACTGTCAAAGCTCATTTGCCCCTTTCGCCTTTTGACGTAGACAACAGACGCCTGCAAAAAGCCTCCTCCCCTTATACATTTGACATTCCAGCAGGTGTCAATTTATTATAGTCGTCGAAGGTTAAAAAGGAATCACTTCCTAGTTCAAAACATATAAAATGATTCTTTTTTGGTGGTAATTAAATGTAATGGATTCGATTTTGTGACGTTTTTCGAACCAAAAAAATCTATACTAAATTTAAACTTCTAGGATCTATGGATAAAAGGGGAAACAGGGGATTTTGGGATTTTAGGGGAGTAGGAAGGGGTATTGGAGTTCGTGTCGAGCTTGGAGGAGAGAGATGGTTCAAAATGACGATGGATGGAAAAAAAAGGATCCTGGAGGACACAATTTTCAGAAAAAACACAGAAAATTTGACTCAAAAACCGCAAAAAAAACCTGAGAAACTTGGAATTTCGGGAGCAAAATCCACTTATTTCGGCTTTTGACCCCGGTTTTCTGATACAACCCTATAAGATATTTATACTGATTGGTAGATCAAAAAATTCTCTATCGATTGATGTAAATATCATTTATGGTTGCTCCAGTTATTAATCTGAAATTTCAGATTTTTTTTTCTGATTTCGACAAAATAACTTTATTTTCAGCTATTTTCAAGCGTTCAAAGTGCTTATTCTTCAGTTGCTCGAAGACCAAAAAAAAAGACATTGTAGATCAAAAAATTCCCTATCGATTGGTATAAATATCACATAGGGTTGTATCAGAAAAAGTGGCTGAAAATCCGAAAATTCTAGATTTTTCAGATTTTGACGTAAATTTTTTCCGACTTTCGGATTTTTTGCAAGTTTCAATTTTTGCAAGTTTCAATTTTTTGCAAGTTTCACCACAGTTCTACTTTTAGGGATTAGGTAGATCAAAAATTCCCTACCGATTGGTTTAAATACCACAGGGTTCTTCCAGTTCAAAACCGAAAAGTTCTAGATTTTCGGCTTACGGTCAAAATTTTATCGGCAACAAGTTTTGAAGTTCATATCGCAAACGATTTTTTTAGATCCGATTTTGAATTTCCAGTTCACGCAAAAGCCTGGAAATACATTTCTAAACTTCCTATCACTTCCTTACTCCGTTCCAAAAAAGAAAAAAAAAATAATACTACACAAGTTCATTTCTAAAACTATCTACATATATCCTCCTGGATTAGAAACGTAGGAGATTTGTTTTTTATCAATAAATGAAGTGTACACATAAGTATATAAGGATCATGAGGATATTCCAAAAATGGGGTGTGACGATAAAATATTAGTTAGTGAAAGAAGAGTTCAACTAAGGGTGGTGTCAGTTGGTGTCAAGGAGTTTTGCACAAGGATGATGTATGGTTAGAAATGGTCGTTCAAGGCTTACAACAAGGGACCTGGTACTTCTGGGAGTCTGCACGAGCTCTTAGAGCTACATAGGCTGGTGAACCCCCTTCCAGGCTTCCCTGAGCTTTTCAAGGTCCTTATAGGGCCTTAGTGAGCTCCACAGGCTCGGATTAAAGCTGACGTTGAATTAAGATCGAAAAACGAGCAAAAAAAACATGATCATTTATGCAAAAACACCCGTAAATTTGGGTTGGAAGGAGCTACTCAAACGTCGGGTCCATTAAAACACATAATTCTTACAGCACGCAATACTAACTTAGGTACAACTGTCACGTGGGTCCCACAACATAGCTTGGAGGTTGAAGGATCTCAAACATAGTAAATTTGACAAAAGTGTTTGCGTAATGGCGCCAAATTTGACGACATTTCAGTTGTTATAAAATTTGATGCCAGTTAGTACGCCTCCGGCGCTTTGGCAACCGGCTGTAAAAAAAGCTGTAATGGGGGTCTAATTTTGTTCGCAGCATATCTTCATTGTCTTTAGAGCTATCAAAAAGTGATCAACTAAGAAAATATTTAACAATACATTTTGCACGTTTTACTAGTTGAAAACATTTTGATAGCTCTAAAGACAACTGAGAGATGCTGCTCTGAAAATGTGTAAAACAGTTTTTGATAACCCTGTTCTATGAGTCTATACTAAACCTAATTTTTTTTTTCATTTTTGCAAAAACTTAAAGCAAAACTTTGATCATCAAACCCTATTTCAACCGGAAGTTCATTCACAAAGTTGTTCGTCAGTATCAGGTCAAAATGTTTCCAGATACCGGAAATGAAATGGTGCAGGGGTAGAACCCAAACACCATCTGGTTAGGGTATAGTTGACTGGATTTTTATTTTCCTGGTGTCTTAGTACTACCACTGTATGTTCAAAGCAGTATATCTCACTTCTCTTTAGAGCTATCAAAATACAGTCGACTACAAAAATATTGATTATCAAGTTTTGAACATTTTAATAGTTAAACACTTTTTGATAACTCTAAAGACAACCGAAATATACTGTTCTGAACATAGGAGCCTCTATTACATTTCAGGCCAAAACACACATTTTGATCTACCTAGTCTGCTTCCAGAATTCTCGGAAAACGTGCTAGATCATTTCCTCCAGAAAAAAAACTTAAAAAAAGTCACAATTTCCTTCCCGGAACAAATAGAAATAATCCTTTTTTCTCCATTCTTTGCTCCAATTCAGCTTAATTCATCACTCAACTCAGAGATTAGACTCTATATTCGGGACGGACATAGGGTTACTCATGTTTCTTCTGCTCTGGGGAAACGTCAGTCTTCTTCTTATCATTATGTTATTGTCTCTTTGAGAGAATAGAGAAAGATAATGCAAAAAAAAGAGAAAAAAGCGTGATATATAGACAATGAATAAGCGTTATGAGGCACGTAATGTTGAGAATAATGAGGATGTCCTTAGTTCATGAAGGTTTTGTCACATAAAAAAAAACAATGGAATGAGTAATAAGGAACATTATCTATTACTTGATTAATGAAGGGGTTTTTTTGACTACGGGGAAGTTAGGAGGATGCGCGCCTCCGGCGCTTCTGCAAATCCTGTAATAAGGGCCCCAATGTTTGGAGCAGTATATCTCGGTTGTCTTTAGAGCTATCAGAACGTTTTCAACAGATAAAATGTACAAAATTTAATGGAGAGTATTTGGCTAGTTGGCTACTTTTTGGTATCTTCAAAGGCAACTGAGATATACTGCTCTGAACATAGATGGGTCTCTTTTTTCAGGAACCACGGCTTACCCAATCACTGGAGCAGGTAAAATGTTCAGAGCAGTATATCTCAGTTGTCTTTAGAGCTATCGAGAAGTGGTCAACTGCTAAAATGCTCAAAATTTTTAGGCAAATATTTCTCTTGTTGACAACTTTTTGATATCTTTCAAGACAACGGAAATATACTGCTCTGAAAATGCAGTACTGGGCTTGATAATTTCTTACAGGACTTACGGTTAAAAATTAAGGGAGTCGAGAGAGATTTCTAGGTTTTCAACCGAATTTTCTAGAAAAAATTCCAAAAAAAAATGATATCACAAAAAAATGAAAACCCAGTCAACTATACCCTAACCACATGGTGTTTGGGTCCTACCCCTGCACCATTTCATTTCCGGTATCTGGAAACATTTTGACCCTAATGCAACACTGACGAACAACTTTGTGAGTGAACTTCCGGTTGAAATAAAGTTCGGAGATCAGAATTTTTCTTCTCATGTTTTGCAAAAATTAAAAAAGAAATGGGTTTAGTTTGGACCCATAAAACAGGGGTATCAAAATTAGGTGCACCGATTTTCAGAGCGGTATATCTCAGTAGTCTTTAGAGCTATCAAAAAAATTTTAACTGACAAAACATGTAAAATTTATTATTAGTTTTTTGTTAGTTGATTATTTTTTGATAGCTATAAAAGCAACGGATATATGGTGCTTTGAACATCCGTAGGCTTTTTTTAGGGCCTGCGGCCTATGGAGTGAGTGAAAGGTTCATGAGAGCATATCTCGGTTGTCTTTAGAGCATCCAAAAAGTTTTTAATTTACAAAATGTTTAAAATTCATTGGACAACATTTCTTTAATTGACCACTTTTTGATAGCTTCAAAGGCAACCGAGATATAGTACTCTAAACATGCACTAGGCCTCTGTTACAGGACCTACGGCTTGCCGAAGCGCCGGAGGCGCGTCTAGCTTTAGCATGAAAATACAGCAGAAAAATAGAAGTTCTGAAGGAAAAATACTACAAATGTTCCCTTATTTACATTCTCCTAGACACCCTTCCCCTTATTCAGAAGTACAATTTTCTAGAATACATTCTCTCTCTCTCTCTCTCTCTCTCTCTCTCTCTCTCTTCCTTCCTTCCGAAGTGTTTATATGTTGTTTTCCCGTATATGTATGTGACGTTTTTTCATTTCCATTATGTGTGCTCGCGGATTCAAAAGAAAAGAAAAACAATGAGCAGCACCATTTTTTTTCATTATCTCTAAAAGTTTTTATTATTTTTTTCCCTGGGCTTTTATGAAAAAAGGAAGAAGACCTCGATTATATATATACAACAATCATCATTATCTCATTTTGTGATGATGGTCTGGAAAAGGCGATAAGGAAGCAAAAAAAAAAACGAAGGAAAATGGCTAGAATAAGGAACCAACCATCATCAAAATCAAGGGAACCTAGTGAATTGGAAATTATTCCTTCCGACTTGATACATAAAGGACAGATAGATCAAGGAATCAAGATTTTTGAAAATCGAGGAAAGGAGGGTTTGGGGCCGAGTAACTTAGGTCCTTGGACTTCCAAGACCTCAGCTCAGAGTTTTGAGGATCTCTGGGTAACCGAAGAACCCGTCAAAAAGCTATGGGATTTTTGAAACCTATTCTTCTGTTAGCCATGCGCATAGTCAAGTGGGTTCAGGTGATGAGCAGTGGGAGGTAACTCTTTTGTTCTTAAGTTTGCAGGTGGTGAACCGCCAAAGACAAAAAAAGTGAAAAACAAAAAGTAAAAAATGTGTTGTTTTTCTTGGTTTTCTAACTTTGAAAGGGGAAGAATAAAAAGAATATATATTTGCACCAGGATCCAAAATTTTTTGGAATTTTTGAAGGCAAAGGGGGTTTTTACGAGGGGATTTCAAATAGATTGAAACGTTTGACCTCTAATAGAATTGCACTCAATAATTTTGGAACAATCTGAGGTTGTTGCCAGAAAAGGAGTCTGGGTACTTTACGTGAAATGTTTCAAAGCATGTAACATCTAAAGCATGCTGCGCGCCTCCGGTGCTTCGGCACGCCGGAGATCCAGCCATAAAGGCGGATCGCATGTTTTGAGCAGTATATCTCAATTGTCTTTAGTGCTATCAAAAAGTGATCAACTAAAAAAATGTTCATCATTACATTTTAACCATTTTTTTAGTTAATTACTTTTTGGTAGCTTGAAGACAACTGAAATATGCAGCTCTGAACATACAGTGGGGATTCAATTCTTCTCTAGGGACGTTTTATTACAGGTGACGAATTTCAAAACACTCAAAGATATCTAGGTTCTACATGATTTTTTCGAAAAATCCTGCAAAAAACGATTTCAATAATATTTTCGAATAGAGAATTTTTTTCGAACTTTGCGTAGGAGAAATGCTAGTGTAAATAATTAAGGTGGGAACTGAAAATAATGCGCACTTTTCGAAAATAAATATTCTTCTGGATTGGAATGGAAGTTCAAATAAACAAGAAATATCAGAAAAGCGGGCACAGAATTAAAAAAAAACCACCAATAAAGTGACAGCCAGATGATCTGAATCATACACGGAGCCACGCGCCTCCGGCGCTTCGGCAAGGGGCCTACCTAGAACTGAAGGTTCAGAGCAGTCTATCTCGGCGGGCTTGAGAAATTTCGAGAAGTGACCAACTACAAAAATGCTAAGCAAAAAATTTTGAACATTTCATCAGTTGAAAACTTATTGATAGCTCTAAATACAACTGAAGGTGAGATATACTGCTCTAAACCCAGGGACCCCAAAAGTTGGAGGCTTGCCGAAGCGCCGGAGGCGCGCAGGTTCTCTTTCGACCCTTAACTACATCTAGCTTCATGAGGAGTGCCCTTCTACTAGAGGATTCATGATATGCTTTTGTCTCAACTGCTATGCTTTCGTCTCAACTGCTATCCTAGCTTCATACGGAATCTAGTCGCTAAGGTACCCTTCTATTACAGTTTCCCACCAAGATCACCCAGTGACTCACGTTTCGTGTACCCCTTTTCTCCAAAACAAAACGCATAATTTTTTTTCTCGTTCTGATTTTCTGATCCAAGCACAATAATAATTATATTTTTCCCTATGTTTTTCCCTCCCGGATATGGTGAGTACAAAAAGGATAATGTGCTCTACACACACTTCAGGTTTCCACAAATTGAGGGGTACATCGATAGGGTGGAAAGACAAAAAATAATGAGAAAAGTGTAAATAAAAAAGTAATGTGTTAGGGCTCGGGGAGCACGAGACAAGAAAGGGGGGCTACGTCATTGTCCTTAGGAAGAAAGTGAGCCAATTATCAGGGGAAGAGAGAGAGAGAGAGAGAGAGAGAGAGAGAGGAAGGAAAAAAGAAGTGTTGTGTGCCAATTAAACCTTTACCTCTTCTTGTCCTAAGCTTTAGGGGCTTTAGGGCTTAGAACTGGTTTTTGAGCTTCTCGGGAGAGAAATTCAATTAGAAAAGAGTGTCTTGATAGTCTCAAGAGCCTCTGGAATTGTTGAACTTTCAGATTTTCTGATAATTCAATTTTTCTCTTGATCGAGCTTTGATCGTACGATAGTATAGGCTTTGAGAAAGTTGGAAGGGCCAAAACATAGCTCAAAGGCGCAGCTACCGTATCTCGGTCAGTTTTGGTCCTAGACTCATCAAATTTACACGGTTAGAACCAGCAAGTCTAGACGGTTCGAATGAATATAATCATGACTAGGTTTGGAAAAATTTTTGAAATTTGGGTCTCGCCACGAAAATACGAAAACTACCGTATCTCGATCAATTTTGATCAAAATTCAATGAAAATTACACAGTTAGAATCAGCAACTCAAGCCGGTTCGAATGAGTGTAATCATGACTAGGATTGGAAAATTTTTGAAATTTGGGTCTCACCACGAAAATACAAAAACTACCATATCTCCGTTAGATTTGATCCTAGCGCTATGAGAAATAGTGCGTTGGAATCAGCAGCTCAAGCCGATTCGAATGAGTATAATCATGACTAGTTTTGGAAAAGTTTTGAGATTCGGGTCTCACTACGAAAATACACAAACTACTGTATCTCGGTCAGTTTTGATCCTAGCCTCATGAAAATTATACCGTTAGAATGAGCAGATCAAGGCGGTTCGAATGAGTATAATCATGAGTAGGTTTGGAAAAATTTTATGATTTGGGTCCCACCACAAAAATACAAAAACTACCGTATCTCGGTCAGTTTTCAGCCTAGCCTCATGAAAATGTCACCGTTAGAATAAGCAGATCAAGCCGGTCCAGATGAGTATAATCATGACTAGGGTTGAAAAAATTTCGAATTTTACTTTAAAGGCGCATGGGACTCAAAACCACCATAACTGGGTCAAATTCGATTTGAGCGGAATGAAAAATAATGCGTTTGAATTAAAATTTCAAGCCTGAAAGGTACTGAGTGCAGTTCTATTAGAGGTATTTTTTTCTAGATTTCTAATTTCTATCCAATCAGTTTTGTGTTCTGAAGCTAAAAGCTTTCAGAAAGTCACACATCATCACTTTAGGCTTAGACACACCATTTTAATGATCAATCCCTTCCTAAACTGACTAAAATGTCAGGTGTTTCCTTCAGAAATCATCATCACAAACCTCCCGTCAAGTTCAGTTTCCTACTTCTTGATCAGAATCCGGATAAGCGATTTCTAGCAGCATAAACCCCTTCAGCCCCCTGGCCCCCAGCTCAAAATAGCCAACAATATGACGACGATTATATTTCTAAAAGAAATGTGTCAAACACCACTTTTTCTCGCCCCCGAGATACATTTTTTCTGATTATTTTCCATTTTTTGATCATTTTTTGGGGAGCAAGGGAAGGGGGTCTAAGAATGATACTTGCAGAATTTCGGGGGCCGGAAAGGTAATTACTCAATTACTACTGTCTCAAGTACTATGAGTAGTAGTTGAGACAAAAAGCATAGCAGTTGAAACAAAAAATAGCAGTTGAGACAGAAGCATAGCAATTGAGTCAAAAAATACCAGTTGAGGCAAAAGAATAGCAGTTGAGACAAAATCATATCAGTTGAGACAAGATCATAGCAGTTGAGACAAAATCATAGCAGTTGAGGCAAAAGAATAGCAGTTGAGACAAAAGAATTGCAGTTAAGACAGAAGCGTAGCAGTTGAGACGAAAAAATAGCGGTTGAGATAGAAATAGCAGTTGAGACAAAAAAATAGCAGTTGAGCTATAGATCATTTGCTATATTGGCTCTTTTGCTAAAGATCAATTGCTATTTCGACTCTTCTGCTATTGATCAAGTGCTACTACTCTCATTTTTCTTGTCTCATCTGCTATTTTTGATTTGCTAATGACCTAGCAGTTGAGACATGGAAAAATTGGAAAAATAGCACTTGATCACCCAGTAGCACTAGAAAAAATAGCAGTTGAGAATCTGCTCTCCGAAAAAAATTATTCAAAAAAAATGGAAAGTGAGCCCGTCATGGCGACCTCTTCCTCAATTTGAAATTCTAATTTTCCAAAAAAAAAGTCGAACGGGGCGCTGGGACTAAAGGGCACCCGGCCTCCCGTTTTTTGGTCGTTTTTCAACGGAAAAATACACGAAAAAGCTCCAGATGAGACCCCCACAAGAAAAAAATGAACGGGCAGCTGAGGTTCTCGGATCCGTGGAAAGAATTCCTGATTAGGTTTTGTTTTTTTTGGTGTGGGTGTAGAAGATGAACATTTTATAGTTTTGGGTGGAAAAGAGGATTAGAAAATCTAGAAAAATCTCGAGAAATGTTTCTCACAATAATCAGAAGATCAGTTCTATAGAAAGAGTTGAATATAACTGTTCCTGGAGCTTATTTTTAAAAAAACGCGAACAAAAAATTGAAGTTGTAGATCAAAAAAATCCCTATCGACTGGTATAAATATCATTCATGAATGTTGCTGAGAGTATGTCTGAAAATCGGGAAAATTCCAATTTTTCGAGCTGAAATCTAGATTTTTTCAGTTTTTAGTCCATATTTTCTGATACAACCCTATATGATATTTATACCAATCGATAGGGAATTTTTTGATCTCCACTTTTTTTCCCAGATTATTCGCAAAAAAAATAACAGTAGGAATTTTTAAGAAACTTATGAGCTTCATACTGCTATATTCTCGGTATTTGCTACTTTTGAGGATTTGGTAGATCAAAAAATTCTCTATCGATCGGTATAAATATCATATAGGATTGTTTCAGAAAATTTGTCTGAAAATCTGGAAAATCAAAATTTTTTCGAGGAAAAACAAGTTTTTTCAGTTTTTAGGCCATATTTTCAGTTACAAACCGTTATGATATTTATACAAATCGATAGGCGATTTTTTGATCTACACTGTCAGTTTTTCTGATGCACCACAAACTGCAATTGATCTGTAACAATCAATCAAACGAGCAGTCATCACAATTTCCAAAAAAGTTCAAGAACTCAATTATATTCCAGGTCAACACCTACACACAATGACTTTTTACTTTTTTTCTTCTTATAGACATGACAACATTCTTCTTTAAAAGTTGCCAATAGACCGGAAGTTTAAAGAAGAGAAAAAAAGTTATTTATAAAAAAAATTGCATCTTTGAACATTGAAGGATCTTAGAAGAAGATACTTGGGGGTGTCAAACAAGGTCAATGAATTTTGTAGTTTGTAGTTTCGCAGCCTAAGCTTCATTGGGCTAGTAGCGGCTTAGAGTACTAAATTGTTAGTAATTAAAGTGTGACTAGTTACAGTAATCCAGAAGTATCCAAAACAAATTTTAACGATCTTTACCCTCGCAAAAACTAGATCAAAATCGTACTGCGACCAAATTTTTATATATATCAAGACACCCTGCTTAGATAATGATAATTCAATAAAAGATAATTCAATAAATTAAAGGCAGAAAATGCGTTTTAAAACCTCCTATTCTGAGAGCAGAAAACGAATTAATGGAGTCAAAGACACTCAGAAGGGGAAAAGAAGGATGCTAATTGGAATCGAAGTGTCAAGAATGTGTTAATCGGGGAGGGCAGAAAAGGGGCGGAGAAATGACGGGAGGGGACAAGAATCTGGAGAGGAAGAATCAACACGTAGACGGGACCATTGACACGTATCGAGACAATGGAATTAGAATTTCTAAGAGAGAAATTATTCTGAATTCCTTTCTTTTTGGTGTCTTCCGGAAGAATGAATTTTAGGGAGATGGGATAGGGAGGAGGGTCTGAAGGGTGTTTAATGAGCAAATTCAGAGAAGATTCGGAATTTCAGAAATTCAGAGAAGATTCGGAAGATTCTGGAGAACCAGAGGGCTTCTAACAGAGTTGCACCAGGAAATATTTTTTTTGGAAATTCCTTTTGAATTCTAGTCCTTTTTTGTGTTTATCCTCAAGTGAATTATGTATCAGAAGAAAAAAAAAAGAACAATCAAATAAGAACACTTGCCGCGCGCCTCCGGCGCTTCGGCAATCCCAAATTCTTGTTATAGATATGTTCAGCGCAGCATATCTCAGTTAGCATCGAAAATTACAAAAAGTGATCAATTGAAGAATTGCTCACCGTCACATTTTACGCATTTTATCAGTTGAAAACTTTTTGATAGCTCTGAAGACAACCGAGATATGCTGCTCTGAACTTACATAAGGCATCTGTTAGACAATTCATGGGAAGTTTTGCACTTTTATTTAACTTCTCAGAGCTTAAATCAAATGAAGTTATAGATCATAAAATTCTCTATCGATTGGTATAAATATCATATAGGTTTGTTTCCGAAAATCTGACTAAAAACCGAAAAACGGGAAATTTTCCAGCTCAAATCCGGCTTTTTCGCTATTCAGGCCATATTCTTAAATAAAAACCTATATGATATGTATACCAATCGATAGAGAATTTTTTGATCTACAAGATAAACATTTGGACTGGTGAAGATTTTTGCGGAGCTGAGGTCTCTAAGAGCCAAAAACATCAGTTTCGAGCTCGTCAATCTAAAAACCCTCTTGACAAACTTTCTCTCTAATTTTTGTGAATCTCAACAGCTACAGTAACCTTATACAGCAACCGTAGGACTACAGTAACCTCACACAGCTATAGTAAGCCTATACAGTGATCATAGGACTACAGTATTTTCCGACAACAGTACAGTAGCCTTACAGCCACATTACAGTAACCTAATACTACTAGCTTTTAGCATCCTAAAGGTGACCTTATCACTCATTACAACACCCCAATACTGAACTTACAGTAACCTTACAGTAACCCTACAGTATCCCTACAGTAACCCTACAGTAACCCCACAGTAACCCTACAGTAACCCTACCGTAACTCTACCGTAACCCTACAATAACCCTACAGTAATCAAGTAGAGTTACACCATAAAATCCTGAGGCGACCAACGATTTATCAATGTCGTCACACAGGATTCCGGAAAGGAAACCAAAATTTCTCGAATCCATCACCGAAAATCATTTATCAAGAACACCTAATTTTATTGCTTCCTATTATTCCGTGCTTTGTGTTCATGATTATTGCAGAAAAATACCGAAACCCCTATCAACTGAGCCCCAAAAGGCTTCTGTTGTGCTCATTTCCAGAAAATGGACGTCAAATAATTCCTCCTGCTTCCTTCTAAAACTCACATACACAAAAGACAACAAAAAGGGGAGTTTAACCCATTAAAATGTACTAAAAAACACTTTTTTCTGCAAAGGCGAGAACAAAAAAGGGGCGTGGCTTGTGGGGGGATGAGGTCAGATGACGTTTCCGGAGAGCGCGGAGTTTGAATTGAAAAATTGAAGAAGAAAGAGAATAAGAAAAATGGGGAAACGGATGGTGTCATCGCCAAAAGTTCAATCAAGACTTTTCCAAACTTTGAGCCCTGAGCACATATACTTCAGAAGGAGTTTCAAGTATTTTTAGGGGTTCTTACTTACTACGAACCGGGGTGCATATAGTTATGTCGTCAAAAATCATATCATATTAAGCATATATAAAAATAGAGAATAACAAAAAAATTAAGCAGAATGGCATGCGAAGAATTCACGTCAAAGGAAGGTTTCTGCAGAATCAAAATCAGAACGACGACTAAAAAGTGATGTTTACCTTAAAGGCACATAGAGAAGGTCTTAAAGGGAATGAAGATACTACTGTACAAATTTTTTCTAGACAAAAAATGACAAAAACAAACCTCAGAGATAACGATTTCTCATTTTCAGCCGAATTGCTCAGAAAAAACAATTTTGAGCATTGACAGTTTTTTAGCTGGTTTTCTGCCGATTTTCAGTCGACTTTTAGCCTATTTTCAGCAAGCATTCAGCCGATTTTCAGCCAACATCACATTTTCAGCATTCAGTGACATAGGCAACATATAAACTATAATACTCCCGATAGAATAAGGCATGAGAGGTAGCTCAACCAGTACAATATGTTCAGAATGGTATATCTCGGTTGTTTTCAGAGCTATCGAAAAGTTTTCAACTAATGAAATGTTTAGAATTAATTGACAAACATTTGTTTATTTGACCACTTTTTCAAATTTTCAAAAGCCACTGAGATATGCTGCTCTGAAAGCAAAGTGCTGCTCTGAACTCTCTTAAGGGTTGCCGGAGCACCGGAGGCGCGGCTAGTTTGTGTTTTGAGCGTACAGTGACGAGCGTCTCATATACATGTTTTAATATAATGAGAAAACCTTGCAATAATCGTTTTTCTTGCGGTGCGCCTTTAAGATAAACTAGAGGTAGGCTTTGCCGTGCGCCATTAAGAGCCATAGCTTGCTCAGGATATTGTTGGTGACTTCGCTTAACAAATGGAGGCCCAAAAACAGGAACTTAGGCCATTAGAAAAAATTGTGTTTTACCAAAAAAACACACAACAAAAGTATCCAATGACCACAAAAACAGGATTTTGGCTTGTTTTTTTTCAAGATTTACGGGAAAGCGAAAAAAATTGCGTTTTGAGACAAAACTGAAAACTCTAATAGAACAGCCCCCATCCATGACTCATTTTTGAGCAGTCACATATGAAGTGCATCTGAACCTTTCGATCACTTTTATATGACCCCCGGGGTCCCAGCCGGTCCTGAAAAAGTTCCGATTTTCATTTCGAACTCTGGAACACCGTGACAAGCTGTGTCCCCGGAAAAAAAACTGACGTGTCTTCTCCCTAAGGCACAGTAGGGACAAAAAAAAGAAAACTCATCTAAATTGCATGGAACTTTCTGAAAATCACGGAGAAAAAGGAGAGGTTGAGTCAGAGTCAAAAGAGTCAGATGAGCCCGAAATTGAGAAAAAAAAACAGAAAAAAAGAAAGTTGGGGATGGGCTGAACCGTCATGAGACGGTAGAAAAGAAGGTTCAAGTTGTACGAAAATACCTTAGATCTCTTATCTATACACTTTTTGACCGCAAAACGTCAAGAAATGACGTTACCCCTCACATACTTCAGGGGTCCCCTACTTGAGATTCCCAAATTGAACCTTGCACCCTTCACCCCTGTTTTTCAAAAATTCCCACATAATTTTTTAGTTTTTTTTTCTTGACCGCCCACGTCTTATCTTTGTTCCGTTCAAACAATACTAGGTGCAGTGAAACAGAAGAAAGTTGTCTAGAGGATGAAGAAAAGGGGGACAATGATGAGTAGGCTCGGGGGCTCCCTTAGGCGGCAGTGTCATCAGTTAATTAATGGAATTGAAAAAGAGCATTACTTCCTTTTTGCAAAAAAAAAGTCGAGGGGAACTCTAGGTCTGACGTCGTGTTCTTCTTAACCTAATAAGATCTCCAAGAGAATTACAATTATTTTTGGAAGTTGTTTGCTCCGAGAGGAGTTCAAGAGTTTAAAGAATTTTTTTGAGTTTTGATGGGTTCTCTGGGACCGGATTGGTTCATTAGCACGGTTGCAGGGTCCTGGAAACCAAAAAACTTTTTTTCGTCGAGAAAACAAAAAAATCGAAACAATTTTTCGGAAAAATGGTTTTTAGTTGTATATTTTTAGGTTTTTCCCGACTTTTTATCCATTTTTTTTGAGAAAAAATCGAAAAAAATCTGGAATTCCGGACATCCGGATATCCGGAAAACTGAGCACCTGGACCTCCGGACATCTGGACACCTGGAAATCTGGAAACCTGGACATCTGGACATCTGGAAATCTGGACATCCGGATATCTGGAAAACTGGACATCTGAATACCTGGATATCCGGATATCTGGAAATCTGAAAATCTGGACGTCCGGATATCTCGATATCTGGGCATCCGGACATTCGGACATCTGGAAAACTGAGCATCCGGATATCTGGAAAACTGGACATCCGGATATCTGGAAATTTGGACATCCGGACATCTGGAAATTTGGGAATCTGGGCATCCAGACATAAGAAAAAAATCTAAAAATCCCGGAAAATTCCGAAAAATCATTTTTCGAAAAAAAATTTTTTCGATTTTTTCCGGATTTTTGTGCGCATCCCTGGTCCTGGCGTCTAACTACAGTAACTACAGACTACAAACCAGAAACTACAAAACTGGAATTATGAAAGCGCCCCAGACGGAAAATTGCAGCAAAAAGTGCAGCTCTCATTAAACTTTGAAAAAGAAATTGAATTCTTTTTCGAAAGACTTTGAAATTAAAATTTTAATTTCTTCCCTTATCGCAAGGTCCAATGGGAAAACGTTTTATGACTCTAGGATGAGTCAGGGTAATTTTCTTTTTTCTCTTCCTATTATAGGGAAGGGAAGTGCAGCGGGGATCGGCAATAAAACGGGCAGGGTGCCGAAAAAGTTGGGCAACTTGCCAAGAAGGTTTGGCAACTTGCCGAGAAAAGTGGGCAAGTTGCCTTGTGAGGTTGATTGGGCATCTTGCCCTGTACATTGGACATCTTCCCCTGTACATTTCGCATCTTGCCCTGTACATTGGATATATTGCCCTGTACATTGGGAGCTTTGCCATGTACTCAACCCTAAATCAAATAGTTCAAATGCCCTGCTCCACTCTGACTTGAAAAGTTACTCCAATGAGTTAGGCAAGTTGCCAGTTGTCTTGGGCACCTTGCCAATTAGTTAGGCAAGTTGCCCTGTACCTTAGGCATCTCTTTTTCCGCCTAGATTTGTGGCTACTTAGCCCACTGGGACCCAAAAATTTCCAAAAGCTCAATAATTTTGTTTTTCTAGTGGAAAATCAAATTCGAAAATATTATTATTTTTCAATTTTCCGGCGGAACCTGGTTCTGACCTGAAAATTAGGAAAATAATCCAATAAAGTTACCTTTTTTACCCGTTTTTCAATAATAATAATATTTATTTTCCTCTTTAGAAAAATTGTGCTCCGGAAAATTTTTCAGGGGTTTAAAAAACTTTAAATTCGGCGAGAGCATTGGCTTCTAGGGGGATTTTTTGATAAAAAAAATTCACTGGTTTTGAAGTTTTCCTGGTCCGGGTAGCGTAGTCGGTAACGGGTTTCATGATCTGTCCAGCCGGCCCCTGGTCCGACTTCAGCAGAGGTACCTACCATTGAAAAAGTGTTTTTGAGCTCCGAAATCTCTTAAAATCCTTGAATAAATTAAAATTCATATACATATATTTCGGTAGATATGAAAATTTTTCAGAAGAACGATATACAAAAAATTGTTTGGGATGGCAATAGGGAACCGGATTCTGGCAGTTCAAGCAACATGTAATAGAGGCCTAGTTTATGTTCAAAGCGATATATCTCAGTTGTCTTGAGAGCTACCAAAAAGTTTTTAACTAACAAAACGTTCAAAATTCAAATCTACGCATTTTGTCAGTTGACCACTTCTTGATAGCTCTGAAAGCAACTGAGATATACTGCTCTGAACATACGCTAGGCCTCATTTACAGTATAAAATCGGGATAAGGACAATTAGATCAGTTTATTAGCTTTGGATGACACATTGTTCTGTGGGACTGAAGGAGCACTTCCACCATTCTTATTCTGGCTCATTTTACGCGGTTTCGCTGAGCCATCCGGAGGGCAGACGAGGAGTGGGGTGGCGGAGAAGGCCGAGAGAGGGCCGCCTGAAAATGTAAGAAAGATTTAGGATTGTGGAGATGTAACAAATTGTAGATCAAAAAATTCTTTATCGATTGGTATAAATATCAAATACGTTTGTAGCAGAAAAAGGGGGTGAAAATTGGGAAAATTTGAATTTTTCGATTTTTCAGGACCACTTTTTGATACAAACCTATATGATATTTATATCAATCGATAGAAAACTTTTTGATCTACAAGTTCTTTATGAGAAGAGTCTGAAATAGCATGAAATTGGCTCAAGAATAGTCTAAAACGATGCAAAATCCGAAGTTTAGGCCGGAAAAATGGTCGAAAACATCTCAATTTGCTCAGAATACAATGACACTTTACGGAATTGTATTTCGATATTTTAGGACCTGCACTGGTCTAAAAATGGCTTTAGAGGGCTAAAAATGGCTTCTAATGGGATCAATTTTGAGCTTTTAGACCAATAAAAGCCGGAAACACCTCAAATTTTGGAATTGCTCAGAATAAAATTTCTTACTTCAAAACCGATTTTTCTTCTTCTCTCTCTCTCTCTCTCTCTCTCTCTCTCTCTCCCTTTCTTTCTCTCCCTTTCTCTCCTGCTCCAAAAGAGGAAGACGCAGAGAAGCTAGACAGTCTAGCTTCTCTGCGCACTCTCACCATCTTTTTTTTCTCTCTCTCTCTCTCTCCCTCTTCCTTACCATCCGCCGGATTCGATCCCCCACCATGTCCCACTGGCCCTCTCTGTGTCAGTGCACTAATCATCACAGCAGTCGTACTCCTCCCAACCACCGGCGGCTTAATCTCATGTGGTTGCAAGACTCGTCGTCGTTTCTTTGGCAATTTCGATCTGAATGAACACTTTTTCTTCATAATTTTTTGTATGAGGTAAAAAAATTGTTGTGGTGCTTTCAGTAATACATAACTCAATATATTATGACTATAGGGAGCGAACAATTATAGTGGGGGGACGTAATCAGTTTTTGTGCTCGTGTATATGTATTTTGTCAGCAAATCAAAAACATGGAACAAAAAATAACAAGTGATCATTTTTTGTTCTTTTTTTGAGGGGTAGGAAAGGAATTAGAGGGACTTTCAGCCATGGAGAGCTTATAGAAAAAGCTTCGACATTTGAATTGGTAGATCAAAAAATTCTCAATCGATTGGTATAAATTTTATATAGGGTAACACCCTGGAAATCAAAAAAACCTATAATAGAGGTGCTACATGTTCAGAGCAGCATATCTCAGTTTTCTTCAGAGCTATCAAAAAGTGATCAACTAAAGAAATGCTCACCAACTTATTTCAAACATTTTATTAGTTGAAAACTTTTCAATAGCTCTCAAGACAACTGAGATATACTGCTGTGAACCTAGAGCTCCTCTAAAGATCACGGCTTGAGCGCTGTAGGCGCGCAGGTGAAATTTACACCAATTGATAGAGAACTTTTTGATCTACCACACTTACCTTGCCTGTGCATGTGAATAAAACATTGCAAAGTTTGAAACAATAACTGGAACTGGAAGAGCAATAGTTAGGACACCCATCAATGCGCACACGGAACCGACCACACGGCCCAGGGAGGTTTGGGGGACCTGTAATAGAAGGGCGTACTTTATTAACTTGTCACTTTTTCCCAGTCTAGCCATACTTACACTCATTGATCTGGTGGTTCTAATGGTATATGTTTCATAGCTTAAATCGTAAAATTGCCCGAGATACTGTAGTTTTTGTGATTTCGTGGTGAGACCCAAAATTTCAAAATTTTCTCAATCTAGCCATGCCTACAATCATTCGAACCGCCTTGCGCTGCTGATCCTAACAGTCTAGGTTTCATACCGTTAATCCCAAAACTGACCGAGATACTGTAGTTTTCTTGATTTCGTGGTGAGACCCAAATCTCAAAATTTTTCAAACGTAGTCAAGATTATACGCATTCGAACCATCTTAAACTGCTGATTCTAACGGTATAAGTTTCAAAATGTAAATCCCAAAATTGACCGAGCTACTGTGTTTTTCGTGATTTCGTGGTGAGACCTAAATCTTAAAATTTTTCCAAACCTAGTCAAGATTATACTTATTCGAACCGTCTTGACCTACTGATTCTAACAGTGTAGGTTTCACAGCGTAAATCCAGAAATTGCCCGAGATACGGTAGTTTTCGTGATTTCGTTGTGGGACCCAAATCTCGAAATTTTCCCAACCCCAGTCATGATTATACTCATTCGAACCGCCTTAACCTACTGATTCTGGCTGTATATCTTACAGAACGTAAACCACGAAATTGCCCGAGATACGGTAAAAAAAAACTCACCAAATCCCCAAAACCGATTGTACAAATTGTGATAACAGCCCACCATAACCCCACTGGGATCGATGAAAACTGATTTTCCTCGTTGTGCTCCACCCTTTCCGCATAGTAAACCAGTGCAGCAAATATCACAATACCCAAAAGAACAAAGAAAACTAGCAAGAATAGCTCTTGAGCAGATGCCTTAAACGTCTGAATCAGAATTTTGAGTCCAGTGGAATGTTGAGTGAGTTTGAATAGACGAAGGATTCGAATGATTGAGAAGAACTCCACGGAGTCCCGATTGGATCCGGAGAGTGCTCTATCCAGTGCCCAGTCGATGTAGAAGGATACGGTAGCGATAAAATCGATAATGTTGACTGGGGTCTTAAGGAAGATTGCCACGTTGGGGCAGAAGATCATTCGGGTTAGGAACTCTCCGGAAAACCAGATGTTGGAGAGGAGTTCCACGTAGAAGAAGGATGGGTGGGCTCTGGAAAAAAGGGACTATTACAGTAAGAAGTTTTTGGCGTGGTGGGACCCAATATAGGCTTCATTGCTAAATGACCAAATCAGTTTTCGCGTCGGGACCCAAAAAATCAAAAAATGCTCAGAACCTTGTCATGATTATACTCATTTGAACCGTCTGGACTTGCTGATTCTAATGGTATTGGTTTCAGGTCAGAGGAAGCGAAAATCAGCGAGTTACGGTAGTTTTTGTGTTTTCGCGTCGAGACCCGAATTTTCAAAATTTTTTCAAACCTAGTCATGATTATACTCGTTCGAACCGTCTCAACTCGCTGATTCTGACTGTACAATTCGCGTTGAACTCAGATCAAAACCGAGATACAGTAGTTTTTGTGTTTTCGCGTCGAGACCCAAAATACAAAACCTACCGTAACCCTCTCAAAGGGTTTCAAACTCAAATTTTTTGCCCAAAAAAACCAACCTGGTGGCCTTCTTGCCGACATAAATCGTGTTCATCTGAATCCCTCCGATTCCAGTCCCAGCCGTCCCACTATAATTTCCCATCGCTGTCGAAATATCAATGTCAGGAATGCGAAAGTTGGGATGCGTTTTCAGACAGAAGCACACGATGGAAATGACGACGAAGATGATGTTGACGACGGAAATGACCTGCAAAAAGTGAAAAACTCTCTAATTTGTCATTAGAGCGCAGTTGCATCTGGACTTTCAAAAGACTCGTGGACAATGGACTCGTTGATAGAGAAAAATATTAATGAAGCGTTTGGTAAAATCTCTTCCGCAAAATGAAAAAAGTGAAAATGTTAGTGATAATTATTTTCGAAAAAAAAATTTTTTGCAGAGAATTTATATGGCAGCCAAATTTTCACATGCAAAGACACCCCTAAACGTGGACAACTAGTGAAAAGCAGTTCTGTTTTTCGAGAGAGAAAAAACTAAATGACACACATTTAGAAAACGTAAAAATAATGGATCTTTATGCAAAAATATATTGGGGCCATTGGGGGCGGGGCGAAGGGCAAAAAATAGAAAGTTCGAAAATAAAGGACGAAGACCCGTATAAAAATATGACACAGGAAAAAAGATTAAAAAAAGGAAGAAAAAGAATTTTGTCTGCTGGAAGAGGAAAAAAAAAGTTAGGCCATCAATTTCGACGCGGAATTGTCGTGCATCGGTGGTCCACCATTCGCGTTTTTGAAGTTTGTGGGTGGCTGATTGAAGGTGGCCGAGGAGCTCTTCTTTCGATGCTTTCCGTGGTGTTGTTTCACGCCGAGGAGAGCTGGCTTCACTTCGTGTGCCTTTAAGATTGGTTGGGTTACTGTACTTCTGCAATGGGGCGCGATGTGTTCCCCCCCCCCCCTTTTTTTGGGCGCGACCGCCAGCAGGGCGCGCAGGTATTTGCCCTCTCTTCCCTATGCTGAGAGGCCGGCGGTGGCGCAGTGGCTAGCGCAGGCGTTTTGTAAAATTGCTACCCGGGTTCGACCCCCGCTGGAGTCAAATCTTTTTTTTTTTTTCTAAAACCTTCTGGAAACTTGGGGGACGTATCCTGTAACTCTCAAGTTGATCCTAAGCCCCCCCCCCCTTCTAGCGCCGCAGCTAGAAGGGCGTGCACCTATACGCCCTCCCCTTCCTATTCTGCGGGGTCGTTCATGGCGCAGTGGCTAGAGCTGTCGTTTTGTAAATTTCCTACCCGGGTTCAACCCCCACAGGGGTCAAATTTTTTTTTCTTTTTTCAAAACCTTGGGGTACATATCCTCTGCTCCTAAATAAGCCCCGCCCCCTTGTTACCTGCAACACCCTCCTCCTCTTCTTTGGCAGCTTGGCTCTCGCCTGTGAATGTGAGTACAAATTCGAGAAATTCGACACAATAACCGGGACAGGCAGCGCAATCGTCAGTACACCCATCAAGGCACACAGGGATCCGACCAGCATCCCCAGATAGGTCTTGGGCACCATATCACCAAAACCCACAGTGGAGATTGTCACCAGGCTCCTGGAAAAAAATTTCTGGGGTGCCCTTTTATTAGAAGAAAAAGCTTACCACCAAAGCCCTAAGGGGATACTCGTAAACTGATTGTCTTTGTTGAGTTGACTCCGCTCCGCGTAATAGACGAGAGCCGCGAAAATGACAATAGCCAGCACCACGAAGAACACAAGGAGGAATAGTTCCTGAGCTGAGGCCTGAAATTCAAATTCCTCTAATAGAAGGGCACCTAACAATCATACCTTGAAAGTCTGAATCAAAATCTTCAATCCAGAAAAATGTTGGGTCAGTTTGAACAACCTCAGCACACAGATCATTGATAAGAAGTCCAGTGTTACCAGGGATCCTTCAAAAAAAATTTTCAAACTTGCTCGTGATGAAAATTCGCTCCACCGAACTAACCTGTCTGGATAAGGATCGCATGGAGGAGCGACTCGAAAAAGAATGCTCCGGTGGAGATGACATCAATGATTGTCAATGGAGACCTCACGAATTTGTGGAATGAGGGGCAGAAGAGACTTCTGATCAGCTGCAAAAAATGAAAAAAATTATTATCAATCGAGCGAATTTTCATTTTCAAAGATTACCAGCTCAATGACGAACCAAATGTTGCAGATGAGGTCGACGTAGAAAAAATTGGGGTGTGGAGACGTCACCGGTTTGTCGGTGCCAATGGTTTTGTGATAGTTTTTGAAGCCGCCTTCGTCCACCACGCGGAGGGAGTAGAACACTGGAAAAAGCACTGTAGGAGAGAGAGAGAGAGAGAGAGAGAGAGAGAGAAGCGCGCAGTCTTGTCAATGCCCTCCGCCCCTCCCTCTGTTCGGCGCAAAGTGGCGCAGTGGGTAGCGCGCTTGTCTACAAATCTGACATCGCGGGTTCGACCCCCACTGGGGCTAAATCTTTTTTTCTTTTTTTCTAAAGGTAGTACTCACCGTCAATATCAGGAATCTGGAAGCTTGGATCGGTTTTCAGGATGAATGAGCATGTGGAGGCAAGAATGAAAGCTACGGAGATGAATGAAATCACCTGAATACCTTTTGTTTTTGATTCCGGGGAAAACCAGAATCGAGGGAAAAATCGAGAAGAGTATAGGGAGAAAGGAGGAGGAGTCAAGGTATACAGATTTTCGAGAAACAAAAAATAAGGAACTAACTAAGATAGGGTATTAGTACACACATGCAGTTTGGGTTGAGTTTTTTTGTTCGACGTGCAACATTTGGGGTTAGTCACTCGTTAGGTAACAGAAGAGTTTCTCTCCGACATTTACAGACAAACTAACCCTCGCGTATTTCGAACTCCATGGCTCATCGAACAGGGCCCATACTCGAGGTTTTAGTCGCTGCCATTGGGACATGTTGCCCGTGTAGTAGTCGTCTTCCCAGCCGAACTTTTTTGCTATCTGGAAGATTTTTGTAGGATTGTCTGTCTATCTTGGTATCCGAGTGGTCGAACGTCTGTTTGTCTGTCTGTCCAGATATCCTAATGTCTGGATGTCCAGGTTTCTAAATGTTCGTCCCTATGGATGTCTGTCTGTCTGTGTGTCTGTCTGAATGTCTGTCTGTATGTCTGTCTGTCCAGGTATCCTTACGTCTGGATATCCAGGTTTCCAAATATGTGCCTTTTCAAATAACTGCCTATCTGTAGGACTGTCTGCCCGGATACCTGTCTGTCTGGATGTCCGGATTCATCCACCTTCTTAGGTTTCCAGACCCATATCTCTCTTGATATCTGTCTGTCTGTCTAGATATCCAGATGTCTGCCGGGATGTCCCGGTGTCAAAGTGTCTGTCCAGATGTCCGTTTGTCCGGAAGTCTGTTTTTCCGCATTCCAAGATGTCTGTCCAGATGCCCGAAAATCTGGATTCCCGTGTGTCGAAATGTCTGTCTGTCTAGATATCTGTTTGTCCAGACAGCCGTTTTCCCACATTCCCTGGTTTTCATCTATCTGTGTCTGTCTATCTGTCTATCTGTCTATCTGTCTATCTGTCTGTCTATCTGTCTATCTGTATGTCTGCCTATCTGTCTGTCTATCTGTCTGTCCATCTGTCTGTCTGTCTATCTTGGTGTCTGAATGGCCGGATGTCTATTTGTCTGTCTGTTTGTCTGTCTCAGTTTCTGAATGGCCGGATTTCTGTCTCTCTGTCTGTCCAGATAGCCAGATGTCCGAACGCCTGACTGTCAAAATAGCTGTCTGTCTGTCCAGATGTCCAGATGTCTGCCGAGATGTCCCCGTGTCAAAGTGTCTGTCCAGATGTATGTTTGTCCAGACAACCGTCTTCCCTGGTTTCCTTCTAACTGTCTGTCTGTCTGTCTGTTTGTCCAGATATTCGAACGTCTGGATTTCCGGTTGTCGAAACGTCTAGATATCTGTTTTTCCGGACAGCCGTCTTTCCGCATTCCCTGGTTTCTGTCTATCTGTCTGTCTATCTGTCTAGATATTTGAATGTCTGGAATTTCGGGTGTCGAAATGTCTGTCTGTCCAGATATCTGTTTGTCCAGACAGCCGTCTCATCTCCCTGTCTGTCTGTCCATCTGTCTATCCACCTGTCCGTACCTCTTCCTGTGTGGGTGGATCACCATCCAAATCCAGTGACTCGATGACTGCAAGGGTGTCCTGTGTGTCTCTGTGCTGTGTGTACGTCATCCAACAACATGGTTCCACCTGCAATTATCTCTTGTTTTTTCAGACTCAATTATTTTTTCGAAAAGCCATCATAATTCTATTTTTGTCCTCGTAATTGTTTTTTTTTTCGAGGAAAAAAGAAAAAAAACTCACTTGATTAGCGTCAAGTCCCCAAAACTCGAGCTCCTCCTCGAATAATGGACCACAGACGTTGGTTGGGTAATGGAGTTTTCCTGGAAGAAGAAGAATTGGGAGATGGCCTAGGTTTTTAGGTTGTGGGGAAACTAGGCCAACAAAATTAGCTGGATGGCCTAGTTTTTCCGAAAGGTGGCCTAAAACTTCAAATCTTTTTCCGATGACCTAGTTTTCTCAAGGGTGGCCTAGAACCCCAAAACTTGCTAGATGGCCTAGTTTTCTCAAAAAATGGCCTAGAACTCCAAATCTTGTTCTGGTGGCCTAGTTTTTCCAAATGGGCGGATAGTGAAGCCAGGCCACAAGGGCTAAATTGGTGGCCTAGTTTTCCCAAGAGGTGGCCTAGAACCTCAAAAGTAACTAGGTGGCCTAGTTTTCCAAATGGGTGAATAATTCGGCCAGGCCACTAGAACTAGCTGGATGGCCTAGTTTTCCCAAGGGGTCGCCTAGAATTCTCAAAACTTGTTCGGTGGCCTAGTTTTCTCAAAGTATAACCAAGAATTCCAAAACTTGCTAGATGGCCTAGTTTTTTCAAAAGGTGGCCTAGAAACCCAAAACCTAGCAGGATGGCCTAGTTTTCCTGATAGGGATGACCTAGAAACCTCGAAACTAGCTAGATGGCCTAGTTTTTCCAACCGATGGCCTAGAAACCACAAAACTAGTTTGATTGCCTAGTTTCTCCCAAAAAAACGGCCTAGAACTCCAAATCTTGTTCTGGTGGCCTAGTTTATTCTCAGGCCACTTAGGCCATCAACTCCAGTCCTCCTTGATCAACTTACCTGTCCTATAATAATTCAAAATCATCGAGAACACGCCAGGATGTCGATCAAAAAAGTATTCATTGAGCACCGGATCATAATTCGCCAAGTTCGGAGTCAGTCTGGACAGTCGTGTGGCGGGAATCTTCTTGAGAACGTGACTGTAGGTTTCGTGTCGGATGCCGCCCACGTTCAGGATCACCCGATGTTCTGTGTCCATCCAGGACTGAAATAAGGGAGAGATTGAGGGGTGGAAGGGACCGGGGGTACTGTATCCAGATTGTGTGGGGGTTACTGTAGTTTTGAAGTCAATTTTAGGGTTTTTTTTTTGATTTTTGCCTCGGTGGACAATAATTTTGAGAATTTTAAGTACAAAAGAAATTCCCAGGTAGATCAAAAAATTATTTATCGATTGGTATAAAAATCCTATAGGTCAGTATGAGAAAATTGTGCTCAATAGCGGAAAAACTTGGATTTTTTCCCTAATATCAGGATTTTTTCCGGTCTTGGACCCTTGTTGTAAGGCACAAATCTATATGATATTTATACCAATCGATAGAGAATTTTTTGATCTACCATTCCGTCTTACTCGGATCAGGCCCAGCAAAGCTGTAAACAGCACTGACTCCATGAAAAATGAAAAATATTTGTCCCGAAAGATTTCTGAGCCCTCCAAAAAAATTCTTGAAACTCTTTCCCGTTTCATTCTATTTTGTTGCCAAAAAGCCGGAAACGAACTTGGTGACTCGAGAGGGGAGAGAAGGTGTCAAAGGTCAAGGGTAGGGTCTAGTTTTGGGATTTTGGATTTTTAGGATTCAAAATTCAGAAAGCCAAATTTTTGGATTTTCGAGAATCCAGAGTTCTGGATTCTTCAAATCCTGAAAGCTAGGCTTCAAAATCTAGGGTCCTGGGATTCTCAAAGACCGAGGATCAAAAGTCCGCAATCTGACGTGTCGGTGTCAGTGGTGGGGTGTTTGCAGACTTGGCAACATATTTTACGACATTTCACTTTTTTATGGAAACAAGGCCTGCCAAATGACAGAAAATCTGACAATTGCTCAGAATAAACACTGCCTAGAAAAGTTGACTGAAAATGCTAAAATTGGCTCCAAATTCTCCAAAAACGCAAGCTTCCGGGCCGATCCGACGCGCCAGTGTTTGCAGACTCTGCACCCTATTCTACGACAATTCAGTTCTTATGATTCAAGGTATCCTAGGGTCTAAGATCCATGGTCCTCCTAGGATCAATAGTCTGCAATCTGCCCTGACGGTGTTTGCAGACTCAACACCTTATCCTACGCCTATTCAATTTTTGTTGAGTCAAGACCAAAATTTATATAAAATCATTGACCAAAGAGAGGCTCCGCCCCTTTTCACCATTGCAAGTGACAGATACCCCCCTATAAAGTTTTGAGCACCACAGAAATTCCATCGAGCAAGGAAAAAAAGGAGAGAAATGACTGAGAGAGCAAGGACATTTTTTGATATATGTGTATGCACACACACACAGGAAGTCGCCAATAAGCATACATTTTTAGATGGATGGGGTCGAAGGAGGGACCTTTCGTATTTCTTGGAGGGAGGGGGGGGGGCATGTTGGTATCCGTTCGTAAGATTATCCCTGTGAGGGGGGTCCGTTGGGAAAACTTTTTCAGGGAAAAAAACAGGGCAGAAAAAACACAAAAGAGTAAAATAGCTTTAAAAAAAGAGGAATGGTTCAGGTGGTCTGCAAGTTGACGTGACGGTGTCAGTTGGGGGTGTTCGCAGACTCGACACCATATTTTACGACATCTGGTTTTTTTTTCAGCAAATCGGGCTAGGTAGGAATTAGTTGAAAAACGAGTGAAATCAGCC
>GL379836.1:121659-143297 GCA_000143925.2 Caenorhabditis brenneri | reverse complement strand
TAGAAGAAGGATGGGTTGGGCTCTGGAAAAAAAGGGACTTATACAGTAAGAAGTTTTTGGGCGTGGTGGGACCAATATAGGCTTCATTGCTAAATGACCAATCAGTTTCGCGTCGGACCCAAAAATCAAAAAATGCTCAGAACCCTGTCATGATTATACTCATTTGAACCGTCTGGACTTGCTGATTCTAATGGTATTGGTTTCAGGTCAGAGGAAGCGAAAATCAGCGAGTTACGGTAGTATTTGTGTTTTCGCGTCGAGACCCGAATTTTCAAAATTTTTTCAAACCTAGTCATGATTATACTCGTTCGAACCGTCTCAACTCGCTGATTCTGACTGTACAATTCGCGTTGAACTCAGATCAAAACCGAGATACAGTAGTTTTTGTGTTTTCGCGTCGAGACCCAAAATACAAAACCTACCGTAACCCTCTCAAAGGGTTTCAAACTCAAATTTTTTGCCCAAAAAAACCAACCTGGTGGCCTTCTTGCCCACATAAATCGTGTTCATCTGAATCCCTCCGATTCCAGTCCCAGCGGTCCCACTATAATTTCCCATCGCTGTCGAAATATCAATGTCAGGAATGCGAAAGTTGGGATGGGTTTTCAGACAGAAGCACACGATGGAAATGACGACGAAGATGATGTTGACGACGGAAATGACCTGCAAAAAATGAAAAACTCTAATTTGTCATTAGAGCGCAGTTGCATCTGGACTTTCAAACGACTCGGTGGACAATGGACTTGTTGATAGAGAAAAAATATTAATGAAGCGTTTGGTAAAATCTCTTCCGCAAAATGAAAAAAGTGAAAATGTTAGTGATAATTATTTTCGAAAAAAAATATTTTGCAGAGAATTTTTTATGGCAGCCAAATTGGACATGCAAAGACACCCCTAAACGTGGACAACTAGTGAAAAGCAGCTCGTTTTTTTTCCGAGAGAAAAACTAAATGACACACATTTAGAAAACGTAAAAATAATGGATCTTTATGCAAAAATATATTGGGGCCGTTTGGAGGCGGGGCGAAGGGCAAAAAAATAGAAAGTTCAGAAATAGACGAAGACCCGTATAAATATATGACACAGGAAAATAGATTGTGGAAGAAAAATTTTTCTGGAAGAGGAAAAAGTTAGGCCATCAATTTCGATGCGGAATTGTCGTGCATCGGCGGTCCACCATTTGCATTTTTGAAGTTTGTGGGTGGCTGATTGAAGGTGGCCGATGAGCTCTTCTTTCGATGCTTTCCGTGGTGTTGTTTCACGCCGAGGAGAGCTGGCTTCACTTCGTGTGCCTTTAAAATTGGTTGGGTTACTGTACTTTTGCAGTGGGGCGCGGTTTATTCATTTAGGCGATGACCTCTCCGCCTGTTCCCTTTTCCGGGCGCGGCCGCGAGATGTATACGCCCTCCCCTTCCTCGCACTGCGAGGTCGGCGGTGGCGCAGTGGCTAACGCTCCCGTTTTATAAATTTGCTACCCCGGTTCAACCCCCGCTGAGGTCAAATATTTTTTTTTTATTTTTCTAAAACGTTCTGGAAGTTTTGTGGAAGTATCCTGTAACTCTCAAGCTGATCCTAAGCCCCCCCCCTCTTCTAGCGCAGCAGCTAGAAGGGCGCGCATGTATACGCCCTCCTCACCCTTCTCTGCGTTGCACTGCTATGGCGCAGTGGCTAACGCGCTCGTTTTGGAAATTTGCTACCCGGGTTCAATCCCCAATGGGGTCGAATCTTTTTTTTTTTTCAAAGCCTTGAGGAGCATATCCTCGATCCTAAACAAGCCCCGCCCCTTCGTTACCTGCAACACCCTCCTCCTCTTCTTCGGCAGCTTGGCTCTCGCCTGTGAATGAGAGTACAAATTCGAAAAATTTGATACAATAACCGGGACTGGCAGGGCAATTGTCAGTACACCCATCAAGGCACACAGGGATCCGACCAGCATTCCCAGATAGGTCTTGGGTACCATATCACCAAAACCCACAGTGGAGATTGTCACCAGGCTCCTGGAAAAAATTCAGGGGTGCCCTTCTGTTAGAGTTAAGACACCTACCACCACAGCCCTAAAGGGATACTCGTAAACTGATTGTCTTTGTTGAGTTGGCTCCGCTCTGCGTAATAAACGAGAGCCGCGAAAATGACAATAGCCAGCACCACGAAGAACACGAGGAGGAATAGTTCTTGAGCAGAGGCCTGGAAATCAAAATTTCTCTAATAGAAGGGCACCTAACAATCATACCTTGAAAGTCTGAATCAAAATCTTCAATCCAGAAAAATGCTGCGTCAATTTGAACAGCCTCAGCACACAAATCATTGATAAAAAGTCCAGTGTTACCAGGGATCCTACAAATTTTTTTTCAAACTTTTTCTTGGTGCAAACGCGCTCCACCGAACTAACCTGTCTGGATAAGGATCGCGTGGAGGAGCGACTCGAAAAAGAATGCTCCGGTGGAGATGACATCAATGATTGTCAATGGAGACCTCACGAATTTGTGGAATGACGGGCAGAAGAGGCTTCTGATGAGCTGAAAAAAAAATTGTCAATGGAGCGAATTTGCTGTCGAAGGCTTACCAGCTCAATGACGAACCAAATATTACAGATGAGGTCCACATAGAAAAAATTGGGGTGTGGAGACGTCACCGGTTTGTCGGTGCCAATGGTTTTGTGATAGTTTTTGAAGCCGCCTTCATCCACCACGCGGAGTGAGTAGAAAACTGGAACAAAAGTCACTGTAAACGCCCGGAGAAAAGGGGGAGAAGCGCGCAGTCGTATCAATGCCCTCCGCGCCTTTTCTGTTTGGCGCGTCGTGGCGCAGCAGGTAGCGCGCTTGTCTATGAATCTGCCATCGCGGGTTCGACCCCCACCCGGGTCAAAATTTTTTTTCTTTTTTTCCCAACCCACAACTCACCGTCAATATCAGGAATCTGGAAACTTGGATCCGTTTTCAGGATGAATGAGCATGTGGAGGCAAGAATGAAAGCTACGGAGATGAATGAAATCACCTGAATACCTTTTGTTTTTGATTCCGGGGCAAAAACCAGAATCAAGGGAAAAATCGAGAAGAATATAGGGAGAAAGGAGGAGAAGTCAAGGTGTATATAGTTTCGAGAAACAAAAAAAAAGGAACTAACTAAGATAGGGTATTAGTACACACATGCAGTTTGGGTTGAGTTTTTTTTTGTTTGACGTGCAACATTTGGGGTTAGTCACTCGTTAGGTAACAGAAGTGTTTCTCTCCGACATTTACATGAAACTAACCCTCGCGTATTTCGAACTCCATGGCTCATCGAACAGGGCCCATACTCGAGGTTTTAGTCGCTGCCATTGGGACATGTTGCCGGTGTAGTAGTCATCCTCCCAGCCGAACTTTTTTGCTATCTGGAAGATTTTTGTAGGTTTTTTTGTCTATCTTGGTGTCTGAATGGCCGGATGTCTGTATGTATGTCTGTCCAGGTATCCTAATTTCTGGATGTCCAGGTTTCCAAATGTCCGTCTCTATGGATGTCTGTATGTGTGTCTGTATGTCTATATGTCTGTCAGTTTGTCTATCTTGGTGTCTGAATGGCCGGATGTCTGTCTATCATTCTGTTCAGATATCCAGATGTCCATCGGGATGTCATGGAATGAAAGTGTCTGTCCAGATATCTGCTTGTCCGGATGTCTGTTTACCGGCATTCTCAAACTTCCAGAAGCCTGTCTGTCTGTCCAGATGTCTGAATCTCCGGGTATCCGAATGTCTGAATTCCCGGGTGTCGGAATGCCTGTCTGTCCAGTTGTCTGTTTGTCCGGGCATCCGTCTTCCTCCATTCCCTGGTTCTGTCTGTCTGTGTTTCTGTATGTCTATATGTCTGTCTGTTTGTCTAACTTGATGTCCGGATGGCCGGATGCCTGTCTTTCTGTCTGTCCAGATATCCAGATGTCCGAACGCCTGACTGTCCAAATATCTGTCTGTCTGTCCAGATATCCAGATGTCTGTCCGGAGGTCCCGGAGTCGAAACGTCTGTCCGGATGCCTGTTCGTCCGAATGTCCGGATTCATTATCATTTCCAGATTTCTAGTCTGTCTGCCCAGATATCCGGATATCTGGATTTCCGGGTGTAGAAATGTCTGCCTGTCTGTCTGTCTGTCTATCTGTCTGTCTGTCTATCTGTCTGTCTGTACATCCTCCTGTCTGTCTGTCTGTCTGTCTGTCTGTCTGTCTGCTTGTTTGTCTGTCCATCTGTCTGTCTTTCTGTCTGTCTGTCTGTCTGTCTGTCTGTCTGTCTATCTGTCTATCTGTCTGTCCATCTGTCTGTCTGCCTGTCTGTCCATCTGTCTATCCATCTGTCCGTACCTCTTCCTGTGTGGGCGGATCACCATCTAAATCCAGTGACTCAATGACTGCCAGGGTGTCCTGTGTGTCTCTGTGCTGTGTGTACGTCATCCAACAACATGGTTCCACCTGCAATTATCTCTTGTTTTTTCCAGACCCAATTACGAAAAGCCATCATAATTCTATTTTCGTCTCTTCATAATTGTTTTTTTCTCGAAAAAAGAATGGAAAAGAAAACTCACTTGATTAGCGTCGAGTCCCCAAAACTCGAGTTCTTCCTCGAATAATGGACCACAGACGTTGGTCGGGTAATGGAGTTTTCCTGGAAGAAGAAGAATTGGGAGATGGCCTAGATTTTCGGGTGTTGGGAAATTAGGCCACTAGCTGGGTGGCCTAGTTTTTCCGAAAGGGTGGCCTAGAAAACTCAAAACTAGCTAGGTGGCCTAGTTTTTCAAAAAGGTGGCCTAGAACCCCAAAACTTGTTTGATGGCCTAGTTTTTCCAAATGGGCGGATAGTGAAGCCAGGCCACAAGGACTAGCCGGATGACCTAGTTTTTCCATAAAAAAAACTTGTTTGGTGGCCTAGTTTTCTCAAAAGGTGGCCTAGAAATCCAAAATCTAGCTGGATGGCCTAGTTTTCCTAATGGGATGGCCTAGAAACCTCGAAACTAGCTAGATGGCGTAGATTTTCCAAATGGTGGCCTAAAACCTCCAAATCTCGTTCTATTGGCCTAGCTTTTTCCTATGCCACCTAGGCCACCAACTTCAGTCCCCCAACTCCACTTACCTGTCCTATAATAATTCAAAATCATTGAAAACACGCCAGGATGTCGATCAAAAAAGTATTCATTGAGCACCGGATCATAATTCGCCAAGTTCGGAGTCAGTCTGGACAGTCGTGTGGCGGGAATCTTCTTGAGAACGTGACTGTAGGTTTCGTGTCGGATGCCGCCCACGTTCAGGATCACCCGATGTTCTGTGTCCATCCAGGACTGAAATAAGGGAGAGAGTTAGGGCTGGAAGGGGTCCGGGGGTACTGTACCCAGATTGTGTGAGGGTTACTGTAGTTTTGATGTCAGTTTTAGGATTTTTTGTAATTTTCCCCCCGGTGGGCACTAATTTTGAGATTTTCAAATGTTAAAAAAATTTACAGGTAGATCAAAAAATTCCCTATCGATTGGTATAAAAATCCTATAGGTCAGCGTCAGCAAATGATGCTCAATAGCGGAAAAACTTGGATTTTTTCCAATTTTCGACCCATTTTTCAGGTACAATACTATATGATATTTATACCAAACGATAGAGAATTTTTTGATCTACCTGCTCGTTTTATTCGTATCAAGCTAGGCAAATTTTTCAGACTTAGATCCACAAAAAATGAAAAAAATTTGTCCCAAAAGATTTCTGAGACTTCAAAAAAAAAAACTTGAAACTCTTTCCCGTTTCATTCTATTTTGTTGCCAAAAAACCGGAAACGAACTTGGTGACTCGAGTTGAAAAAGAAGGTGTCAAAGGTCAAGGAAAAAGGGTCTAGTTTTTGGATTTTTGGGATTCAAAATTCGAAAAGGTCAGAAATTCCGAATAAAAATTCTCCAAAAAAGTCAAACTTTTGAAAATCCGGAATTCGGGATTCTAGAATCTATGCTCCAGAATCTATTTTCCTGGAAATAGGGAATCCAAGAATTCATAATCTTGAAAAATCCAAGACCATACGTCCGCAATCTGACGTGCCGGTGTCAGGGGGGGGGGGGGGGGGTGTTTGCAGACTTGGCGCCATATCTTACGACAGTTCCTTACGACAGGTCAAAAATGTCGAAAAAATCTAGGAATTGCTCAGAATAAATTCTACCTAGGATAGTTTGACTGAAAAGGCTAAAATTGGCTCCAAGTGCTCCAAAAAAGCAAGCTTCAGGACCAATCCGACGTGATAGTGTTTGCAGACCCTGCACCCTATCCTACGACAATTCAGTTTTCATGACTCAAGGTATCCTAGGGCCTAGGATCCATGATCCTAGACCCTAGGACCAATAGTCTGCAATCTACCCTGACGGTGTTCACAGACTTTGCACCCTATCCTACGACAATTCAGATTTTGCAAACAAGTACAAGCACCAATTTATAAAATCATTGACCAAAGGGAGGCTCCGCCCCCTTTCACCATTGCAAGTGACAGATACTCCCCTATAAAGTTTTGAGCACACCAAGCAAGGGAAAAAAAGGAGAGAAATGACTGAGAGAGCAAGGACATTTTTTGATATATGTGTATGCACACACACACAGGAAGTCGCCAATAAGCATACATTTTTAGATGGATGGGGTCGAAGGAGGGACCTTTCGTATTTCTTGGAGGGAGGGGGGGGGCATGTTGGTATCCGTTCGTAAGATTATCCCTGTGAGGGGGGTCCGTTGGGAAAACTTTTTCAGGGAAAAAAACAGGGCAGAAAAAACACAAAAGAGTAAAATAGCTTTAAAAAAAGAGGAATGGTTCAGGTGGTCTGCAAGTTGACGTGACGGTGTCAGTTGGGGGTGTTCGCAGACTCGACACCATATTTTACGACAATCTGGTTTTTTTTTCAGCAAATCGAGCTAGGTAGAATTAGTTGAGAAACGAGTGAAAATCAGCCCAGAACAGTCAAAAAAGACCAGAAATCTGGCAATTGCTCAGAACAAACTGGGAGATTTCGGAAGCAAATTTTCGAAACGGAAGCTGTCTGGAATAGCTAAAGGCTTGCTCGAAAATAAGTCGAAAGGCTTGTAAAACCGCAAAAAAATCAGAGTTTTTAAGCTAAAAATGACCAGAAGTTGACCAGAAAATCGGGTATTGCTCAGAATAAAAATGGTAATTCTGGAACCCTCTCTGTTTGGCAGAATTGGACTGTAACAGAGTAAAAATGACCGAAAATAGTCCTTAGTTCAAATTTTTGGACCAAAAAAAGGACGGAAACAAATTAGACCCACGGAAAAAAAAATACCACGGAATTGCTCAGAATAAAATTTTTTGACTTTTTTTTTTTGAAATTTTTGTGTCCAGGCGGTCTGAAATTGGCTAAAATCCGAATTCGTAGATCAAAATCTGCCTTAAATCAGGAATTGCTCAGAATAAAATGACAGTTTTCAGGTATTGTTTTTTGTTAGCTCAGGCCGACCGGAATAGCTTGAATACAGCTAGGCTGAGCTTGAAATTGCTCAAAACGGTCTAAAATTGTGCAAAAAACGGTCGAAAATGGTTCACAACACGGCATTGCTCAGATTAAAATCAGTAGTTTCGAAACTAATTTTTCCAGATTATAGGCATTATAGGAGAGCTTGAAGACGGCTAAAAAAAGGGTTCAAAAGTCCAAACGACGGGAAATGAGAAAAGCTGACAGCAAGAACTAACCTTCTAGCGCTCGGGAACGGATTTGACCGATTCTAGGGCGTTGTTTACAATCTACCGTGCTGGCGTCAACTGTAAGGTGTTTGCAGACTTGACACCAGATTTTACGACAGTTAGACTTAAGTTCAAGGGGTCTAGCGATTCCAGGCGAGCTAGCCGGACTTCAGTAATCGAGTTTTCGTGCGAAACATCTTCACACCTAACTAACTAGTCGGTAAACTGATTACCCCTCAACTAGGAAGCTTTCTCCCAGGTGCTCGATCCAACTACATAAAAAAAGGCCAGACTTCTGGATGTAGGATCTTGGGATGCTCAAAGATCCAAAACCAAACGTCCGCAATCTGACGTGGCGGTGTCAGTTGAAGGTGGTGTTTGCAGACTCTGCACCCTATTCTACGACAAGTTCGTTTTCGCTCTTTGAGCGATCAGGATTAGGTAAACTCGCGATTGCTCAGAATATCTGAAAATGCTTATTAGGGAAACACACGCGTTTCTCAGATTTTCAGTAATCAAATTTCGACGAAACTTATACCAGTAACCTAATTACACCTCCTTCTTTCCGAAAACATCAAAATAGGAAAAAAAAAAGTTCACACACGTACGTAGTACCCCCTACCCAGAGAAGATCAAATTGAGGGTACACGGCTGGGGCAGCTGGAGCGGAACATTTCCGGGTGATTTAATATGCATGCTCTCTCTTTCCCTTCCCCTTAAACTGCCGCATCCCTTCCCCATGCACCCTTATATATAAAAGAATCCGTGTGAAGTCCGACGTCCTTCGAGGCGAACAAGACAAATGGCCGTGCACCGAATTTAGGGGATGGTAAACTTTGAAAAAAAGGGAAGAAGAAGACAACGGGAAAAGGGAAGGAAAAAGGAAGAAGCGGGGGGAGTAAAGGAGAAAGAGTGGTGGGTAATGATGTTGCATAAAGTAATCCGCCAGGGTTTTAGTTTGTTGGCGGCGACGACGACGACGCGAAAAATGAAGGATTGCCGTTTGCCAATGGAGGAGGGGGTACTTGAAAACATTTTTCTGATTAGGTAGGGAGGTTGTACACCAAGTTTTGTTTCAGGGCTCACGGAGCCGGGGTGCAGCCAGAATTGCTCAGAACAATTTTTTTTTCAATTTCGGGATCCGCTCTATCTCAGTCAGTCCTGGAAGGCTAAAAATTACCAAAATTGACTGAAAAATTCGGAATTGCTCAGAATAACATTGGCTCTGGAACACCATTGATATAGGCTGGAACGACTTGAAACTTCTAGAAAATGATCAACAATCTAGGAATTGCTCAGAATAAAATCGAAATTATTGGAATCGAATTTCCAAGAGTTGTTAGGCTAAAATATGTCAAAAATTGTCAAAAAAATACGGTTGGATTGCTCAGAACAGAATCGGCGGATCTCATTGTCTGCAAACTGAAGTGGCGGTGTCAGTTAGGTGATGTTTGCAGACCTGGCATCATATCCTACGACAATACAGATTTTAAGCGATCATTTTTGAATTTTCAGTGAAAACTGTCCCAAAATCGGAGTTTTTTTGGGCTAAAATAGCCGGAGATGGGCTATTGCTCAGAATAAAAGTGATTTTCAGTTTGGACAATCTGGAATAGCTTGAATCAGAACAAAAACCCTTGAAAATGTCAAAATCAGTCCAAATTTAGGATTTTTAGGTCGAAAATCATAGAAAATGACCCGAAACCTAGGAATTGCTCCGAATAAATCAGGGATTTTCAGAATATATTTTTTTCTGAAAACCAGGTTCTGTGTCTGAGAAAAAATGTCTGAAATTGCCTGGATTGAGCCCAGAAAGTAGAAAAATAGCACAAAATGAGTTTTTAGCCCAAAAAACGGCCGAGAACAGCCAAAAATCCGGGTGTTGCTCAGAATAAAACTCAGTATAACTGGTTCGTTTTCTCAAAACTTTAGCTATTTGTAATAGCTTAGGTTCGGCTGAAAATGGGTCAAAACTGCCTAAAACGAGCTAAAATCGCGGAAAACCCGGGATTTTGGGTCAAAAATAGTAAAAATCTGTCCGAAATTTGGTATTGCTTAGAATAAGATGGAAAATCTTAGGTGAAGCTAATTGGAATAGCTATAATTTGCCTGAACAGGCCAAAAAAGTTCGGGAACTGACCAAAACCCGGGATTGCTCAGAATTCTGCAGAATAAGATAGAAGGGAAAGGCATCCGGACAAACCGTCTCCCGGACAGAAATTTGAAAAAGACGTTTGACGAGTTTGGCCGAAAATTGGTCTCAATGGGTACTGTCTAAGCGATGAAAATAGTCATAGAAAACCTCAAAAGTCCAAAAACGGTCCAACTGGACAAACAGACATCAGGACAGATTTTCAATGGGCCACGAGCAAAACTGATAGCTCTTGTGAGCCGTCAAACTATCTTAAGTTCCAAAAACTCTCCGAGAACCCCAAAATGCTCCAAACCTCCACTTCAAAAAGTTTCTAATTCCTATTCCTCAGAATTCGTTCGTCAAAAAAAAAATTTCCAAGTAGAAGTTAGTTAGAGTGACTCTCTCTCTTTTGAAGAAGTTTTCCCCCCCTCCTCATCGTCCCATCCGTGTTATTTAGTTGATGAGCTACTGCTTCTTCAGGAGATGAAGGGGGACTAGAAGGGAGGGGAGGAGCAGGAGAGAGCACAAGAGAAAAAAGAAGAAGAACAAAAAAAGCAGGGGGACAAAATGAGCTAAACTTTCTCCCTTCTTCAACTCGCCGTTTATTTTATTTTATTTTATTTCGCAGCTCCTCTTTGTTCTTTTCCTCCTCCTCCTCTCCTTTCAATATTTTTGATTAGGATGGAAAAGGGGCGGAGCCTAATGGGTAAGTAATCTAGGAAAATGGGGCCTGACCCTGGGAAAAAGACCCTGGAAAAAAGGAAAAAAGGTTTTGATTCAGAGATTCACGGATCCGATATGGCGACTCAGAGAGTCGCCCCTCTGATTCAATTTGTTTAAGAGAGAGAGAGAGAGGCGGATCCTCTGAGGGTGCCCCGCTTGACATTCTGACATTTATTCCCGAGGAGTATGTGTCCTCCTCCGGAAAGATATTCGAAAAAACGTTCAAGAGTCGTAAAAGCAGCTGTATCATCATAAAACATAACGGAATGTGTTTAGAGAATGGTGAAAAAGAGTTTAAAAACGTTTAGGAGGTGTTGAGAGGAGGGAGGGAAGGTTTAGTGTATGTGTTACACAATTTTTTGTTATAAATCAGAAAGTCAAAATTCTCGAGGTAAAGGTAGAAAAGGGGTGCACTAACGAAAACTCAGGTTTCCAGCAAACTGTTTCATGAGGTCTGCAATTTGACGTGACGGTGTTAGGGTGTTTGCAGACCCGACACCACATTTTACGACAATCCCGTTCTCCAACAAACTGAGCTAGATAAAATTGCTTGGGAAACGACTCAAAATACGACAAGAACAATGAAAAATGACCCGAATTGCTCAGAATAAAAACGCAAATTTTGTACTTAGGCTAACTGAAATAGCTTGATTTTAACTTTGAAAAGGGTTGAAAATGCTCAAAATCCGAGTTTTCGAGTCAAAAAATGATCGGAAATAGCCCAAAATTTGGGATTGCTCAGAATAAAATTTTGCGATTTCTGGAATCGTTCTGTTAAGTCCAGGGTATCTGGAATAGCTTTAACTCGGCTAAAATTGGTATAAACTTGCTCAAAACGATCTAAAATAACTGAAAATCAGAGTTTTTAGGTTAAAAAATCGTAGGAAACGACGCGAACCCAGAGATTGCTCAGAATAAAACGGCGATTTTCGAAATCATTTTTTCGGTTCAAGATGTCTGGAACAGCTTAAATTCCCTCTAGAAAATGGTTCAAATCGCGGAAAACGGTAATAAAATGAGCCAAAAACCAGAAATTGCTCAGAATTGAATGGCGATTTTTGGAACAGCAATGGAAAAGCTAGAAAGGGACTAAGATAAGGCTAAAACTTGTCGAAACGATCAGAAACGACCCAAAATCTGAATTTTTAAGCCAACAATGGGTGGAATAGGTCTAATTCCCTTCATTGCTCAGAAAAAAATCGAAACCATTTAGAATTGCATAGGCTCACCTGCAATAGCTCAAAGTTCACTGAAATAGGCTCATATAGGCTGGAACTAGTCTAAAATAGCTCAAAAATTCAGCCAAAATCAACGTACTACAGGTAAACTGTCCATTCCAGAAGCTTCCAATTTTATTCTGAGCTATACCGAGTTTCTTGCAATTTTCGACTGGTCTTTAGTCAAAAACGTCGAATTTCGGATGACTTTTGACCATTTCCAGCAATTTTAGCCAAAATGAGCTTCTATTAGAAATCCAGGAACCCTAACTTCAAAGATCCCATGCCTGCCAAACAAAGATAAGGATCAGGTAAGCGCCACCCTGAGAAAACGAAACAAAACTACCTTGTGGCTACTAATACTACCTGGATGATTGGACGGGGGACAGCTGTTCAAGCTAGGTCAAGTCAACAATTTTTAGAGTGGACAAGAGAAAAATTTCGGAAGCGAATTTTCAGAAAACCCTCACTAGAAAAAGTTGCTCCAAAAACAAAAAAAAAAGCACAAAAACCAAAAAAAAATTTACGAAAGGTCACCAGCATAATTCCCATAAATCATTCCTTGACAAGTGTAAATGTGAAGGTGCCAAAAGTTGGAAAAAGAGAGCACGAGGTATATATACATAATGCAAATGGGCTCTCCCTTCCACTTGGTCCATGATGAGTTAAGAAGTTCTCTTTGGAATCATCATCATCTATTGGAAGGTGAAGGGGAGGTGAGAAATGAGTGAAACGATGGGGAGTGAAGGGGGGAAAGGTATTTTGACAGCATTACACTTGATAAAGAGCCGCAAGAAAATGAAATGTGATGGAAGGCAAGGGAAAGGAGGAGGTGATGGGGATGGAACCACGAAATTTAGGTGTGATATTTTTTGATGGTTAGAACAATTAGGAAGAAGCCTGAGCATCAAAAAATAAGCTCAAGAGCCAAGATTTAGTACTAGGCTAGGTTGACTCTTGAGCTTAAGCTCAAGTCAAGGGTCTAAGCCTAAATTAACTCGACCTGGCAACAAAATGAAGCTAAAAAGTTGAGAAACTATGCTCAGAAGCTGAGTTTAGGCTTGAGCCTAGGCCTGGAGCCTAAGCCTATACCATGAAAGCCCAAGCCTAGACCATAAGCCTAAGCCTAGAGGATAAGCCTAAGCCTAGACCATAAACCTGAGCCTAGACCATAAGCCTGAGCCTAGATCTGAAATCTAAGCCTAAGCCTAGACTAAGTGACTAAGCCTAAGCATAGATTAACGGGCTAAGCCTAAACCTATACGCATAGCCTAAGTTTAGGCCTGAAGCTTGACCTAGACCGTAAGCCTAAGCTGGAGCCTAGACCTGATGCCTAAGCCTAAGCCTAGATTAATGGACTCAGCCTAGCCTGCCCTCCTAGCCTTACTGAAAAAACCTGAACCTCGTCCTAGACTCGAAGCATAAGCTTAGACCTGAAGCTTGGCCGAGACCATAAGCCTAAGCTGGAGCCTAGACATGATGCCTGAGCCTAAGCCTATATTAACGGATTAGGCCTAAGCCTAGACCACACGCCTAAGCTGGAGCCAAGACCATACGCCTAAGCTGGAGCTTAGAACCAAAATCTAAACCAAAACCTGCAATCTGAGAATAAGCCTAGATTAAGAACCTAAATCTAAGCTTAGTCCGAAAGCCGAAGCTTAAGTCTAAATCTAGACTAGAAGCCTAAACCATGAGCCTAAGCCTAGCTCAGAAGTTTGAGCTCAAGCTTATCCTCAGGGTCTGAGCCTATCCTTTCAGCCTATTTTCTCAGTCAAGCTTAAACCAATTTTTTTTCTCAAAAAATCCAACTTTCTTAGTATTCCAAACTTAGACTCTCAAAACTATTCTCTCCTCCCAAAAAAAAAAAGAGACAAAGGGTCACTCTCCTAAATGTCTTCTGAAGCGCCTCCCTTCTTCCCCTTCTCAAATATCAAGTTACAGTTAAGAATGAGAAATTTTAGTAGCTTCGCGGAGCGGAAGAAAAGCCAAGAGTCAGTTGAGAATAGAAGGAGGAGGAGTCACATTTGATTTCAATATGTTTTTTTTTCTGGGCGGACCAAAGGAAAATGAAGAAAAAATGGGTACTAGGAGGGCTCAGGTAGATAATAATAATGATCAAGATCGAGAGGCGAGGTTGGTGAACACTGGGAGAAAAAGAAAGAGGGACGAGGAGTCGGATTTCATCTTTAAACCTATTGGAGAGCATGGAAGAGGAGAAAAAATAGAGAGAGATATGGGGTAGGCACAGATGGGACACTGAATGTTCCAGAATTTGAATTTAGTTTTTTTATTTTTGGAACAGGAAAACCAAAAAACTTTTCATAGATTTAGGAGAAAATACTGTGATCAAAATTTTTGCGAAAAGCAAAAAATCCAATTTGGGTCAAAAAATGGCTGCTGTTTTAGAATAAAATTAGTAGAAAACTTCTAATAGAGTGGCACTCAATTTTTAGAGTATGGTGATTCTTGAGTAAACAATTGTCGATACTCATATCAAAAGGAAGCTATGATAGTCCCCATGCAGCACTATTAGAGGTTCAAGGGTTTGAGAAACTGCTCAAGTTCGATTTCAGACAAGGATTGGGTTTTGAAAAGTCAAGATTCAATTTTTTTCGTATCAAATTTTGAGTGTATTATCTACTTTAGTATTTAACATGAGAGATCCTTACTCAAATTAATGTGCTCGACGCGCCTCCGACGCTTCAGCATGTCAAAAACCTTGTCATAGAGTGTACCGATGTTCAGAGCTGCATATCTCGGTTATCTTGTGAGCTATTAAAAGTCTTCAACTGGTAAAATATTCCTAGATCTATTCTAAGCATCTTATCAGTTGGAAACTTTTTGATAGCTCTAAAAGCAACTGAGCTATGCTGCTGCGAACATACAGTACTATTTGTGCGTCTTTTACAGAAGCTAGGTGGTACTTTATGTTCAAATAAGCATATCTCAGTTGTCTTTAGAGCTAACAAAAATTTTTTGACTGCTAAGATATTCAAAATATATTGGAAAATACACCTCTAGTTGGCCGATTTTTGATAACTCTAAAATCAGCTGTGATATGCTTCTGTGAACATACAGCACTAGATGTGCCGACCCAACGGGAGTGATGGTAGTACTGTATGTTCAGATAAGCATATCTCGGTTGTCTTTAGAGCTATCAAAAAATTATTAACTAATAAAATACTCAGTAAAATATTTTAGACATTTTGTTAGTAAACAACTTTTTGATAGCTCTAAAAGCAAGATATGCTGCTGCGAACATAGGTGCGCCTCTCTTACAGAAGTTCTGGTAGTACTGCATGTTCAGAGCAGCATATCTCGGTTATCTTTAGAGCTATCAAAAAGTTTTCAACTGATAAAATGTTTAAAATTTAATGGTGAATATCCCTTCAATTTACTATTTTTTGATAGTTCTAAAGACAACTGAGATATGAAGCGTTGAACAAATTGTGGTCCTCGAATGAAGGGCCACTTACTGCATTGATACCTAAAATCGTTACAGGTAATGGAACCACTAAGGCTTATTACGATACCTATCTGGTAATGTATCTACAAGGTGCACTTCTATTACAAGTTTCCTATTCCTACCCAAGCCCCAATTTCCCCAAAGCTTCCCCAAAAGAGCACTCACCAGTGACGTCTCATTGGAATTCTCGCGAGCCCGCCGATAAATCGAAGCGCGCATGTTCTTCCTCTCCTACTAACGGGTAAGACTCCTCTCCAACCAACCACTTTTAGAAATGATAGCAGTGTCCTCCTCCTCTTTGAAAAGGGAGGAGAGAGGGCACCCCAACACCAAAAACGGCTTTCTATCCTTCTCCTCCTGCTCCTGACAAAAGAGCAAAAATACTAATTCCTTTCGTTTTGTGTTGCTTCTTTTGTGTGTCACAAAACCCAAAATTGGGGAGACGGGACGAATCTCTCTCTCCAAAAATTGAAGAATTCTGGAGCCGTTCTTCCCATTAACACCACCCATAGAGGACGCCTCTTTTTATGACATGAATGGAGGGTGTTGGGTCTAATGGGATCCGTCGTGGAGCAGAAGAGAGGGGAATAAGAATGAGAAGGAGAAGAAGGAAGCTTCGGTTACAGATAAAGAAAATGCACATTGGGAGCCCTGAAGACGAAGGGAGGGGATCATGTTTCAAGGAGGGCCCCTCTCAGTGACACAAGAACATGTCATGTATCGGATAGCAGAAGTTTTAAGAGTAGAAGAACATTGGTATGTTGAGAGTGGTTTCAGATGGGGTTAATTAGGGAGATCGGATTTATTTTGGAGAGCAATTTGGATAAGGGAGGGAAGAGCAAAAGAGCAGTACTGGGGGTGCTACACGCATTAGAACTGGCCGCATCAGAACTGACCCGTATTAGAACTGGCCGGATTAGAACCGGGTACTTCCGAAGTATCTGGAAACTCGAAAAATTGAGGAAATGTTTAGGGCCACAATGTCATATTCTGTACGAAAATTCAGCCTCGAGTCGCAACTGAGAGCTTGAATATGGCCCGGTTCTGATCCGGAAAGTTCTAATACGGGACAGTTCAAATGCGGCCAGTTCTAATGCGGGGTAGCACCGTACTGGGATCTGTTCGTGTCGAAATTTGAAAAACGCGGATTTCACAAAAGTCTATAATGAAGATTCATGAAACAGCATTGAGAATCGAAGGATCTTGGAGCTAGGATCAAAAGTCTGCAATCTGACCTAACGATGTTTGCAAACATGGCATCAAAATCTACGACAGTCCCAGTTAAGTCGAGAACGGCTTGAACCAACTAAAAACGTCTTAATATTTGGGTTGATACACTAGAAGAGTACAATAGAACTGTGCACTATGAAAAATCTGGAAAATACTAAATAATGAGGAATATTAGATTCGTCCTGAGGTATGACTGGGTGCCTAGATACAAAATGGTTCTCATCTAGAAAGTTTTTTTATAGGACGGTTTTAATTTTACGAAGACCTACAGGGCCTAGTCAATTCTTTTGGGTTCGTTGTTACCAAGTATGATTCTTATCTGTTGTACAAAGATAAATTGAATATTCACCTTAAAGGCGCAGACAAGGAGAATCGAGGCCAGAAATTTCAAATCGTTCGTTGTATCGAGCTTGATTCGAAGAAGAGTGAATTCAAGCACTCAGAAAACTCAGTGTTTGTGAAAGTGAAGGTCAAGAACAACCGAAAGAAGACATCCATTAGATTGGATTAAAGCGGAACTTAATTTGTCCTAATGGGACAAATAAAGATTGAGGAGCAACCGAACATTTTGAAAGGTAGAGTTAATTTGAGTAAGTGGCAGTTGAACATGAAAATATACTGTACTGTGAAGTGTTTGCAGAGTGGGCCTTATACCTTACGACATAAAAGTTTAAATTTCATGAACTTCAAAACAATTTAACTTGCAAGGTGATAATGAGGAATGAACACATATAGAAGTTTAAGATAAAAGTACATAAAGGATGTTAGCCCAAGGACCACCCGGTGCTACATGTTTAAAACATCATTTCTCGGTTGTCTTAAGAGTTATCAAAAAGTGATCAACTAGAGGGATGTTTAACAATGCATTTTCGACATTTCATTAGTTAAACACTTTTTCATAGCTTACTACCACACAACCTGTAATAGTGGTACTGAATGTTCAGAACTACATAACTGAATTGGCTTAAGAGCTAAGAAAAAGTAGTGAACCAGAGAATCGGAAAAAGATCTTTCAAATTGTTTTACGACGATAGTCTATAAATATATAACATAATAGCATAGAATAGATCCAGTTCTATCAACGTTTCAAAAATCACAGAGAAAAAACTGATTAGCAGTATTCCAGAGTTGTCTAGATTTTCAGAACACCCTTCTAAACCAAAAACAGAAAAAAAAAACAAAAATCCACCTGTACCATGTTTTCCCAGTTTTTTTTTCCAATTTATTTTCCCACTTACCTTCGACTTCAGAAGCACCTTTTTCGGGTGTATATCTCCTGCCATTCTGGCCGAATACTGAATGGACTAAACACTATTATTGTTATATACATAAGGAAAAATAGGCACAAGAAGAAGAAGGAAATAACATATTAAGGTGTCTCCCTTCAATCCAAAAAAATGACAAAAAAAAGAAAAGAAAAGAAAAGAAAATTGACCCTGGAAAAGTTATTTTTTTCCTGCTCCCTAGCTTCATGTTTTTCTAGATGGGAGGGTTACCTAGTTACTATGAAAAAAAAAAGAGTAAGGAGATGGAGCACATAAATCTACAGTAATCGTTATTTTTTATGAGCTTAGGTGGTGAAATTGAGCATGCTCCATTTTTTATGGGGTAAAAGGAGAGAAAAAATGATGGAGGAAACCAGGAAAGAGCAAAGTGCATGAAGGGAGTAAAGATTATGAGAGATTAGGTTAGGTTCTCGAGGAAATGAAGAAAACAATATGTTTATTAGGTAGCTGGACCAAATTGGAATGAATTAGTTACAGGAAAAGTCAAGAATTTGATTTGATCAAAATTGGTTCTGTGGAAAATTTATAAAGTTTAGGTATCCAAAGTTATGATCAGGAGAAAAATTTTTTTTGGATTTGGATTTGCAGAAATCTTAAAATTATCGTTATTTTGCTTTGAAAAATTCAATAATCGATATAACCGTCTTATTGAATAGAACGAATTATCTTAAAGGTGCATGGTAGATTTCTTTAATAAGATTTACTATTTCTAAGCTCAGTTTTTGCAGATTTCAAATAATTAAATTTCTTAAAAAATTGCTCAAAAAAATGGGTTCAAATCTCGGGTTCCTGTCAAAGTGTTCCAGTTACCTTAAAGGCGCATAGCGGGTCTTACTATAAAGAGACCTGTGATCAGAGCAGTATATCTCAGTTGTTTTGAGAGCTATCAAAAAGTAATCAACTAAAAAAATGTTCAAAACGATTTGCTTAACATTTTTTTAATTGACCATTCATTGGTAGCTATAAAGACAATGAAGATACCGTAAGTCCCGTAATAGAAGCCCACCCAGTAGTGTATGTTAGGAATCGCATATCTTGATTGTCTTAAGAGTTATCAAAAAGTTTTCAACTAATAAAATGTTCAGACTGCTTTGATAATCATTTCTTCAGTTGGCCTCATTTTGATAGTTTTGAAGGCAACCGAGATATGCCGTTCTGATCATACAGTACTGGGTGGGCCTCTATTACAGGATTTACGGTATACTGCTCTGAACATGCAGTGCTTTTCCGGTAAGGAAGTTACACCTAGTACTGCGTGTTTAAGGCAGTGTACCTCAGTTGTCTTAAGAGCTATCAAAAAGTTTTCCACTAATGAAATGTTTAAAATTTTATGTTAAACATTACTCTAGTTGACCACTTTTTGGTAGCTTCAAAGCCTAACGAGATATGCTGCTCTGAACATACAGTACTCTCAAAATTCCTGTAAGCGAGATACACCTAGTACTGCCTGTACAGACCCGCATATCTCAGTTGCTTTTGGGAATTGGAGGTAAACAATGATCAAAATTTCAAATTCTGCTAATTCCAAAAAAAATCATACTAAAACCTAGATGTCAAACTTTTTTTCTTCCAAAAATGCAACATTTTCCTCTGAAGAAACAAAAAAAATGTAGAGAAACGAGTACTATGAAACAATGAACAATGGGAAAAATGTGTGAAACAGAAAAATGAAGAAGATGGAGAAAAAGAAGGAAAAAATGATTGGTATACGTATATAAGAAAGTAGAAGAATTGAAAGATGGAGGAAAAAAAGAGGAAAACGATTAGAAGAAGAAGGTGTTGGTAAGAAAAAAGAAAAAGAGGTTTCAAAGAGCAACTAGAATGGGTTCTCAGAAATAGGTACCTTCAAGCTAAAAATTCGAATATTACAACTTTTTTTGGTCCAAAAGTAGTAGTAGAAGAAAATCTAGGTTTGAATTGTAAGGAAAACTTGGATGAAGACAATTGAATTGGAGGGAAAGAGGTAATTGAGAGTAGATTGGGGTTAAGCACCCCCAATTTTTGGAAGAGTCGGGAGAAAGGAAGAAGAAAATAATGGGAAATAGACTCAAGGAGCAGGATTGGAAGCTTTTTATACAGAAATTGGTTTTTCAGAAAAAAATCTCAATTTTTCAGAATTTGATAACATGGATCTGCAGGAATACTTCCATAAGAGGTCCTCCTTCTGTTCCTAGTAGCATATCTCAGTTGTCTTAACAGCTATCAAAAAATGATTAATTGATAAAAAATTCAAAATTGTATGTTAAACTTTTCTCTAGTTGACCACTTTTTGATAGCTTCGAAGCCTAACGAGATATGCTGCTCTAAACATATCGTAGCGTCATTAAGCCACTCATTGAGGTACTGAATGTTTGGAGCAGTATATCTCATTTGTCTTTAGAGCTATCAAAACGTTTTCAACTGATAAAATGCTTAAAGTAATCTGGAAAACATTTTTTTAGTTGACTAATTTTTGATAGCTCCAAAGCCTAACGAGATATGCTGCTCTGAACATGCAATGCTACCAAAACTCCTGTAAGATAGGGTACCGTTTGTTCAGAGCAGTATATCTCAGTTGTCTTAAGTGCTATCAAAAAGTTTTCAATTGATAAAATGCTTAAAATAACTTGAACAACATTTCTTTAGTTGACCAAAATTCAAAATTTTCAAAGACAAATAAGATATGCTGCTTTGACCGTACAGGACAGAGAGCTCCAGAGTCCTGAGACCCCAGAGGCTAGAAGTCTGCAACTTGTCGTAGTGTTCACGGACTTGACATTACATATTACGACAATTCAAATAACCATTTCCCATCAAGTTCACTCACCTCTCTCCTCTGCGGACTTGCCATCTCGCATGGCTTGAAAAATGCGAGTAGAGCCGGATCCATATACTCTAGATTAATACAATGTTATGGAATGAGCACAATGCACTGAAGGGGACCAAATAAGAAGAAGAAGAACAAAAAGAAAAGAATTGAAGTAGTTTTGAGAGCCAAAGAGAGGAAAATTTTTGAAAAAGAGTTTGATGATGGAATCAAAGATGAAGAGAGAGAGAGAGAGGGGACCCTCTCTCTACTCCAAAGAAAAACATCATTTACATAAAGAATTTTTTTTGGAAACGATGAAAAAGAATTGTATGTGAAGTGAGTGGGAAACAAGAAAAGAATAAATTGACTAAAACTTTAACTTAGCTTTTGGTAGACTTAAAGGAGGCCTGTCACTAAAAAAAAGTAGGTGAGATTTTTACATCATCGGATAGAGCTCGGCGAGTTACGTCGAAAAGTCTCTCACCATTTTTTACGAAAACCACTTTTAGGTCACGTTCGGGGGCCTCGAATGGGGAGCTTTCGCGTGGCTCTACACGCGAGAAAAAACTGTCGCGTGGGGAGTACTCTTCAAAAACTAGCTCCTAACTTTTGGAGGAAGCCTGTTCGTGAAAAATGATCTACTACATTAGTGTTTCACATGTTTGTAGTATGAACTTTTTAGGACTTGATGTTCTGGTGATTTGAAGCATTTTATCGATTGAACTCTTTTTGATAGCACTTAAGACAACTGAGATATACTGCTCTGAACAAGCGGTACCCTATCTTACAGGAGTTGTGGTAGCATTGCATGTTCAGAGCAGCATATCTCGTTAGGCTTTGGAGCTATCAAAAATTAGTCAACTAAAAAAATGTTTTCCAGATTACTTTAAGCATTTTATCAGTTGAAAACGTTTTGATAGCTCTGAAGACAAATGAGATATACTGCTCCAAACATTCAGTACCTCAATGAGTGGCTTAATGACGCTACGATATGTTTACAGCTGCATATCTCGTTAGGCTTCGAAGCTATCAAAAAGTGTCAACTAGAGAAAGTTTAACATAGATTTTGATTTTTATCATATCATTTTTGATAGCTGTAGACACTGAGATATGCTACTAG
>GL379836.1:86355-114691 GCA_000143925.2 Caenorhabditis brenneri | reverse complement strand
TAGAAATCTATAAACTAGTCGCGGAGGTGATGCAGCCGCAATCAGTCAAACTGCTTTTGTATTGTTACCTGTCTATGAACTTTCCACAATTCTCACTTATGTAATATAACTCCAGGAAGTGACTAATTCCACGGACTCGTGCGATCATAGAGCTAACAGAATCCAGCTGTTACGTTTGAACAGATCAAGACGAGAGATGTGACTTTTTGCCCCGAAGTCGGGGACCTCTTGCTTCCGAAATAAATTTGACGGGTTCTTCGAGTTATCTGGGCACTCTAGGAGTTTGAAATAATATTTTCGGGTAACAGAGCTTAGATCGCGGACTTTTCGAATTCTGCGGAGTCACTAGACGCAGTTGTTACGTTGCTACCGCTGGAAAATTTCTGGGTATTTAGTCTCTGTGCTTTTAGCACCCTTTCATAAAAAATCAAAACTTCTACTGTGAAAATAATAAAGGGGTAGGGTAACTATTTGAAATTTTTCTTCGCGGGCTGAAACGCGTACAGTGGCAGGCTGTGGCAAGCGTTTGAGCCCGCGAAAAAAAATTTCAAATTCCTTGCTGGAACTTTATTATTTTCACAGTAGATCAAAAAATTCTCTATCGATTGGTATGAATTTCATATAGACTTAAACACAGAAATCTCTATATCCGTATCTATTGAAATCCGTATCTATTGAATCCACTGAATTCACAAAAAAAGCTCTCGATGGCCTGGAACCTGACAAAATTATTTCAAACTTCTAGACATTTCTGATAATTCGATTTCCAGGTCGAAGCAGAACACTGAGCCAATCCACCCAGGCAACCCAGTCTTTCATGCCGATCATAGCCTAACCAACAAACACAAAAAGCTGACCTAACTTTCAAACCAAAATTTTCTAGGCCACCATGCTCCAAAACCAACCGATGGCGCCGGATCCGTATTGATTTGAAAGGAGACGTGCGATGAACTGATCGTCTGTATCGGCGTCTCCACCACCTCCTCCTTCTTAACCTCACCGTCCGCTACGACGTCTTCCGAAGTCTTGCGCTCGTAGTTGGGAAGTGATTTTGACGACATTGGAATACAAGATTCAGAAGATGAAGAAGAAGACGTGTGCAAATGAATTCAGTGCTGCTTAGAGGAAAAGGACCAAAAGTTGATGAAATAAATTAAAGATAGGGGGTGACAAACAAACGAAACGTGCAAACAAAAAATAGTCAAAGCGATTTCAATTTCCGTCACTGCTGCTGCTGAAAATCAGGACTCGAAAAAGAAAAAGGAGAAGAAAAGGTTTAATGAAAATTTGGGAATGAAAGGACGACGTCAATGGAATTGTTTTGTTTTTGCAGGCGAAAATCAAAATTGATGGATTAAGGGAAGAGGGGGGAATGGCCTAGAAATCATATTTATGGAAAATTAGGATAAATTTGAATTTTTGATTAGCTTGAATGCGCTTCATTTAGAAAAAAACTTAGTGTTGCTAGTTTGAAAAAACTGCAAGATTTAGGCATGGTTCGTTACAATTATCGGCAAGTCTGAAAATGACCAAAATATTCAAATTTGAGCGTAAACATTTACTTCTCAGCGAAGCGCATTTTCATACCTCACTGTTGGCTTTCAGTCGCTTCTGAAACCTCAAAGGCGCACCTTGTTAAGCATTTTTGTACGTGTTTTTCAATGAAATGTGTAACAATTCCCATCGTGCTGAGACCTTCCGATAAATAGCTGCGTGCGCCTTTAAACCACCGTAACATCCCGGCCAGAAGTTCACTGCTTTTTCAGCAAAAATTTTCGCTTTTTTCGGGTTTTCTGAACAGTTTTAGGCAAAAACTCGAAATAAGGGCAAAAAAAACAAAATAACGGTCTTTACAAGCCACTTTTCACAAAAATCGAAAATTTTCAAAAAATTGCATATTTTTGTCGAAAAAAATGTAATTTCAGATTTTATCAATTAAAATTAATCGGAAAATGAGAATTTTCAAGCAGAAATGCCTAATATCCTATAAAATGAGAGAAAACAACAGGATTTTTAAAATTTGTCCGAATTTTTGCATTATTGTCAGCAGAGCGCATTTTCTGCATTTTCGAATCAAAATTAACCGATTTTTGCGAAAAAAAAAAGGTGTTTTAAGTAAAAATCCATGATTTTTACTCAAGAATCCTGAGTTTTTGGCAGAAAAGTTAACGCCCGGCTCCAATTCAATGCCACAAAACCTCCGTGAAATTGAATAAAAAACTAGATCAAAAATAGACTTTGCAACAAAAAAAATTCAAAATTGTGCGTCAGTCGTCAAAAGATCAATGATCCGTTGCACCTAGTCCTCTCTCCAAATCTGGCATCGTCTCCAGAAGCGTGACGACGAAGATGATCCCAGAAGGAGAGAAAAGGGCGGTCGTCGTCGCCTTCCGGCACCCAATTAGACGCGCTTTCAGAATGCGTTGTACTCGTTGCGCGCTGCCGGAAGGATCTCCAGAAATAAAAACGACTAAAAATGATGATGGATCCAAAAAAAAAACAAAAAAAAATTGTGAATATTGGAGGTGCCGGCGTCGCAGAAAAGGGGATATTTGCATTCAAATCGACTTGTATAATGAGGGAAGGAAACAACATAAGTGGGTAAATAGTAGGCGTCGTTTCGAGTATATTTTCTCAGTGAACCAATCGATTTATTCATCCCGTTTCGGAGCGTTTCGCCTTTAGAAAAAATCACTGAAGAACCGAATTATAAAACAGAGGAGGTGGCGTTTTTCGGTGTTCACAGGGAGCAAGGAGTGATATTCAAACTACACACACACAAAATAAAGAAATGATATTTCAATAAATAAATATATATATAGAAGAACTCAGATTTTGGAAATGGGAGAGAGAGAAAAAAAACAAGGAATTGGCTCAATCCATGGATGGGAAGGCGTCCTCTTCTCCACTGCTTCGGTATTTTTCCAAAGCTGTTTTTTCCAAATACCTTCACAGATAGAGATAGAGGAAACCATTCAGAATTCACAGAATCTCATTAGAAGAGAGCTCAGAAGAACCGGGGTAACCCCTTAATGACAAGATTGGTGCTACTTGACAAAACGGAACGAAAAAAAAGATAAAAAACAGTAAAATTAAAGGGAACAATTGAGGTGTGAAAGAAGATAAATGAACAGGATGAGAATGTGGAAAACATGGGATTTTGATAAATAAATAAAGAAACAACAAAACGGGGCAATTTGAAAAATTGTAAGAAACGATTTTTTAGTTCTTCTTGGCGAGAATCAAAGTGTGCTGGTCGGAGATGGAGGCGCCGATGATCGAGTGATCTTCAAGGTGGGCGGAGCTGATCTCTTCGGGTTTTCCGACCATCTGGAACAAAACATAATTGAATTTAGTTAGTTTTCAGCGGCTAAATTGAATATACTATGTAACGCGGGCCTGAACTTTCTTCAAAATCAAAATTGTGGGATCAAAAGTTTGTTAAAATGTAGATTTCGATGCTTTCTACAAGGTCAAAAGCATAGTATCAAAGATTTGTACACTCTAACCGGCTTTGTTATAGAACACAACGAGATCTACATTTTGCGAATCTTGTGAGCTCATAACTTCGAATTGGAAGAGATTATAGGACCCGGTAAGGAATATATACAAATCATAGAATCCAATTAACCTTATCATCATCATCCTTCAATCCAAGACCCAACTGTCCGGTGGTGTCGAATCCCCAGGCGTAGGCGGTTCCGTCCTCCGACCAGGCGATCGAGGTGGCCAGTTTGGCGGAGACTCCGACGATCTTTGAGTCGAAATTGATCTCCTGAAGAGTATCGTAGAGCCAGTGTTGCTGGTCGTCTTTGCCAGTCCAGTTGCCGAGTCCAAGAGCGTTATCGGTGTTCTTTCCCATCGCGAACACTTTTCCGGCGCCATCAAGGAGAACCACGTGTTGAACTCCCTCGATATTGACAAAAGTCTCCTCGGCACCGAAAGCTGGCGCTTCAGCCGGAAGGAACACACGGAGCTCACGATTGTCCTGACCGTCTTGTCCAACGTCGGCCTCGTCGACTTTGATTCCGAGTTGAGCGTAGTTGTTGAGTCCGAACGCGTAGTACTTTCCGTCCTCTCCGTGAACAATCGTCCAGAATCCGCTGGCGAAGACGTTCTTCGCTATGACGTCGTAGAACTTTCCCTTGTTCTTGAATCTAAGTGGGACGACGAGATGATCTCCGGATTCGTCGCACATGAATTCTGGAAGAAAAAATCATTATTTTGTTGACACATTCAAGGGAATCTAGGGAAAAACTCACTTGATCGGATAGTCTTGGTACGAGAACTACGTCCGAGCTGTCCCATTTCTCCGTCTCCAAACGTGAGAAGACCGCCCTTCTCGTCGAGCATCACCAGATGATTCTCTCCGGCGGCGATCTTCACAATCTTTCTCTTCGCCTGATGAACGATGACGACTGGCTTCTCTTGCATCTTATGAAGAAGTGGGTGAACGTCGACGTTTCCATTCGAATTACGAAGATTACCCCACGCGATCACCGATCCTTGGTCGGTGAGCGCAGCGGTGAACGAGGCGCCCGCGGCGAGCATCACGATTTTTCCCTCGTTTTGAATCTCCTCGGAGAATGGGATCTTGGTGAACTCATCGGTGCTGCCCTCACGCTCAACACCTTCGGCTGGAACAGTACCCTTCTCGTTAATTCCACACATGAAGACCTGTCCGTCGGAGGTCAGAACAGCCGAGTGAACTCCGCCGGCGACGACTTGAATCGGGTTGAGACCCTCCTCCTCGAAAATGTCGACCTTCCGCGGCTTCTTGGTGGTTGTTCGTCCGGGATGTCCGAGTGCTTCTCCTTCTCCGCATGATAAAACACGATCGCCGATTTGAGTCGGAGCGAACATCTCCCAGGTGAGAACCGGGACTGTTAGCTTCGCTGAAATTGAATATTTACGGTGAGAAGGGCACAAAACTAGAGAAAAGCAAGCGACAAACCTTGTTTCCTTCCTGGAGTCTTTGGCTCGTTTAGCGTAGAATTGACGGTGGTATTAGCGGTGGTGTTAGCCGATTCGCTACCCTTACGTTTTCTTCCCCGCTTTCCGGGAGTCACTGCAGTAGTGTCAGCGGCGCCTGAAGTCGACGGAAGCTTTCTCGGGCGTCCTCCTCTACGTGGTGTTTTTGGAATGTTGTCGGCGATCGAATCGCTGGCTTCACCTTCAGCGTCGGCGTCAGCAGCGGCGGCGGTGGCTGGGGCGACGTCTACCGGATCGGCGACCTCCTCATCCTCTCCTTGAGTGGCTCTGGAGCTGCTTGTTGCTGGTTCGTCGTCTCTTGGAGCCTGCTGAACAAAAAAAATCGATAATTTCATTTGAAAAATTATTTTCAACTCACTGCATCATCTTGTTGTTGTTGTTGTTGTTGTAATTGTTGTTGCTCGGTGATTTTTGCGATTTCACGATCGTTTGGAACTTCCACCTCTGAGGTGTCCATTCTCTCCACTGAAGACGAAGACATTTACTGCAAAAAAGAAGAAGTTGATTGATAAGAGCGAGCGAAAAGATAAAAAGTAGGCGGTGAAAAGTCTCAAATCGGATGAAAAATGATAAGAGATAGCGAAAACATGCGATATGACGCAAAAATCAATGAAATAACTCGTGGCCGATACGTAGAATCTGTCGAGACAACCAAAAAACGAAAAGATTCGCATGGAAAATCGAAAATCAACAGGAAAAGTGTTTTTTCGTCAACAAACAACAGAAAACGAAGGGGGCGGAGCCTAGTTCAAACGGAATGCAAGGTGGGCGCGGAGTTTTTGCAACGGCGCCGCACGCGCTTTATCTTTTTCTTATTTATTATTTTGATGAAATATCTTGCAATAATTCGAACGATTTCGAACAAAAAGGAAGAAAACACACATTTCATTCTAAAGTATTAAAAAATAAGCTTTATTCGTTGAAATTTTAGATGAAATACGTAGTAATTGGAGGCGGAATCGCCGGTGTTTCATGCGCAAGGGAGGTGCTAAGCCTGGAAAGATCGCCTGACCTGGAGGTGATTTTGATTTCCGCGTCGACTTTTGTCAAATCAGTTGAAAATTTTCGGAAAGTGAGTAGAATTAGCAAGTAGAAAATAGGAGAACAAGAGAATTCAGATCGGTCAATACGGAGAAAAGTTCGACGTGAAAGAAGCAGATTATTCCGAAATTTTTCCTGATGAAAGATTCAAATTTCTGAATGAAACTGTTGTCAAATGGGATGCAAAAGGAAAAGAAATTCATTTCGAAAATCAAAAATCGCTGAAATTCGATAAACTATGCATCGCCACGGGTTCTAGACCGAAACTCCAGGATCAACTGGGCTCCGATCCCCGATTCCTCTTCCTCCGTGACACACAAAGTGCAGAACAACTGAAGCATCGTCTAGAGAATTCTAAGAATCTGCTGATCGTCGGAAACGGCGGCATCGCCACTGAGTTGATCTACGAGCTGAAGAATGTGAAAGTGACGTGGCTGGTCAGGGATACGTGGATTTGTGCCTCGTTTTTTCCGGAAGACGTTGAGAAATTCATCGAGAATCGGTTGTTGAAAGGAAGGGAGGATGGTTGGTTCTGGCTTGCTTAGAATCCGTAGAAAAACTCCAAAAATTATAGGTAAAAAGCACGACGGCGTCCAAAAGTACCTCCAGCATTCCACGTTTTCCGCCGAATCCCATGGATCTCTGGGACCCGCTTTGGGACCGGATTGGTGCTCCAGTATTGATTTTAACACGATCTCCAAGGCTCCATGGAGCCGTCGATCAGTGAATATTTTGAGGAATTGTGTGATCGAAAATGTCGAAAATTCGGAGGAAAAAGAGCTTCTAATCGAGTGTCTGGACAGAAATGATGGGGTAAAAATCGATATTTTCTGAATTTCCTGATTTTTAGCTGAATTTCTCTATTTAGACCGTGAAATCACTCAAACCAGATCTAGTAATTTGGGCTGGAGGAGTGGTGGCGAATTCAGAAGTGTGGAAAAACGAAACATCACTAAAAACCACGGAAAACGGTGCGATTTGTGTGAATGACGCCTGCGAAACGTCGATTCCTGACGTCTATGCTTGTGGAGATGTGTGCTCGATGAGGCTCACCGAATCTTCCACACTTTGGAATCAGAGGCAACTCTGGACACAGGCGCGACAACTCGGAGAAGTATGTGGTCGAGCGATGGCTGCCGGTGCGGAAGAGGCTCGAATGCAGAGCATGTACTTCGAGCTCTTCTCACACTGCACCACGTTCTTTGGATTGAAAGTGAGTATGGTTAAGGTATTTGGACAAATTTTATTTCCGAACACAAGAAAAATAATAAATAATACAGTTGCAAAAGTGTGTAGGTAGGAACGGTTAACGATAACAAAAGTTCTTCTTTCTTTTTTTTTTGTAAATGAGACCACAAGAAACCGAGGTCGTTAAATAAGGGAGAGGAGGGTGGAACGATAAGCATTTAACGACATCATCATTAGGAATTTTGATGGATGCCAGATAAAACGAATGAAGTGTATGTGTTGAGTCGAATGCGATGGATAGGAGAAGTAGAGTGTCACGAATCAGTTGGTTCTTCCCTCGACTGAAAATGAATTATTTAGTTTCTGTCTAGAATAATCAGGATTGTTAAACTTACTGTAAGTGGAGACATCGATCTTTTCTGGGAGCTCGGTGATGCTGATGTCGAAACGGTCCTGTACACTGTTCAAAGTCTTGGCGTCGTTCTCGTCGGAGACGAAAGTGATGGCCAATCCCTTGGTTCCGAAACGTCCGGCACGAGCGACTCTGTGAAGGTACGAGTCCGAATCCTCTGGCATATCGTAGTTGAAGACGATGTTGACACGCTCAATATCCATTCCACGTCCGAACAAATCGGTGGCGACGAGAATTCTCTTCTGGAAGTCCTTGAACGCTTGATATCTTGAGAGACGCTCCTCTTGAGCCATTTGACGATGAATTGCAATCGATGGGAAGTTCTGCTCGGTGAGAAGTTGATGAAGAGCCTCGCAACGCTTGACGGCCTTCACGAAGATGACGACCTGGTTGAACTCGAGAGCGTCGAGAAGATTCAGCAAGCGCCGATTCTTCTCGGCCTCCTTCAGCTTGACGTAGTGTTGTTGAAGTCCGTGAAGTGTGAGCTTGGCCTCATCGTCGACGTAGACTTCCATTGGCTGAAAAGAAAAGCATTATGAATGCGGCAATTCCCCCGGCGGTGTGTGAGTGTGTTCGGATCGGGCCCCAAAACAAGTTTGTAGTACATGTCAGGTGTTCTCTGTCTCGGCAAATCAATCAATTCAACCCTAAGTCAGTCGCGTTCAGCACTGCTGAGCCGTGGCCAGCTACCTCCCCTGTAGGACGTTGGCTACACTGCTTGGCGAGAAGGGCCGAACAAGAAGAAATCTGAAATCCGAGATATCAAGCTACGGATTTTGGAAGTTGTGTTTCAGACCAACCAAGTCCAGACCATCTCTTGCCCATCTCACGGAACACACATGACTAGCATTTTGTTTTGACAACACAAGTTTTGAATTTCAAAAGAAGAGGAAGGGGTGTCCGTGGAATCCGGATCAGAGATAAAGCGTACATCTTGCATGAATCTTTTGCACACTGCGCGGAGCTCCTTTGGCAAGGTGGCGGAGAACATCATAACTTGCTTCTGTTGTGGAGTCATCTTGACGATTTCTTGAACGTCACGGCGCATATCTGGAATCATTAGAATAAGATTTGATCCTTATAGCTTCTTCTGAAGTCACTTACCGGCATCTCCGATCATCTTGTCGCACTCATCGAGGACGAAGTACTTGACCTTGTCAAGCTTGAGCTTTCCGGAGCGAGCCAGAGCCAACATTCTTCCTGGAGTTCCAACAACAATGTGTGGACAATCGTTGGCGAGACGCTCCTCGTCCTTCTTGATGGCCATTCCTCCGAAGAAGACGGCGACCTTAACTCCGGGGAGATACTTGCTGAAGCGCTCGTATTCCTTGGAAATCTGGAAAGCCAGCTCGCGAGTGTGGCACATGCAAACAACCGACACCTGAAAAAAATGTATTTGGTTTCCAAGTTAATCCCTTGTTTCTATGGCTACCTCTCCGTCGACTGGCTCGAGCTGCTGAAGAGTGGTGATGACGAACACAGCGGTCTTACCCATACCAGACTTTGCCTGACAAACGACATCCATTCCGAGAATGGCTTGTGGAATGCACTCATGCTGCACTTCCGATGGATGCTCGAAACCACAGTCGCCGATGGCGCGAAGAATTTCCGGCTTCAGAAGGAAGTCACGGAATCCGGACGAGTGAATCGAGGCATACGTTCCTTTGGTCTTCTTGGAATCGCCTCCGCCGACCTCTTGCTTGTCCTGGATATCCTCCTGCTCCTCTTCGTAATCGAGAAGTTGTTCGTCTTCCATTCTGAAAAAAATTGCGAATTATTAGAGAAATTAGCAAGAAAAAAATCCTATTTAACGAAAATTGCGGGCAAAAATCAATAAAACAACGAGGAAAAACGGGTGGGCAGGTGGAAATTGATTCAAACGAACGGGAGAAAATGAGGGAAGAGGAGGTTACTGCGCAGTAATGCAACAGAAGATGTGTATGCAAGACGGTGGAGAGAGAGCCTGGTTCGAATAAATTCGCAGACGCGCCGCACGCACGCAACGCGCAGCTGCCGGTGGTCTCGCCGCGATGTCGCCTAAAAAGCGCGGTCGTTTGAAAAAAGCACCTGTCGCTAAGATGATTGACGCAGCCAGAAAGAAAAAAACAGAGAAAAAAAAAGTAAGAAAAAAGGAAACAAATGTTTACAGGTCGTGTTTCTTGGAGATTACAAGCCAGAAAGACAAGCGGCAGGCAGTTGGAGAGTGGTTTTGAGGTGAAAACCCGCGAAAAATTGAGAGAAATCGTGGAATTTATGAATTTTCAGAGACACCGAAGAGGATAAACTCGTTCGCTGTGTCGTGGTGAACAATCGGATCGTCGGAGCGCTTCTCATCGGCGACACGGAGATGGAGGAAACTTTGGAGAATCTCATTTTGAACAAGACGGATTTAGAAGGAATCGCCGACACATTTCTGGAGCCCGGTGTGGATCTCGATGATTATTTTGATTGAATTTTCGATTATTTTCTTGTTTTTTGTTGCTAAACCAGTTTGTTAACATTGTTATTCGCATGTGAATCCACAACACATTTCTATGTCTGCGTCTCTAACCGGGGGGAAAGCAAGGCGGCGGAATAATCGCCACTTCTGCTCTATTCTATTTTCTAAATGCGCTGGGATATTATCACGTTTTCATTAGGCCACGGAATTGATCCTAAACTTATTGAACCAGGTTAAAAACAAGAAAAAAGCGAAAATCGAAAGAAAACAGAAACTTTTAGACGTTCAACACTTTCAAAATTTGAATTTCCCGAATTGCGAGGAGTTTTTAGTGGTTAATGACGCTTCAGAAGATGTAGGCTCAGGTGGAAGCGCGCTGAATGCTTTGATTAGAACTGCCGAACGGCTTTGCTACCGGAAAAATTACACAGTGTTGGCAGAAGCGGTTTTACAAGATGTGAATATACTAATTGTGTTGGTGGTGAGTTTTTTGATGATTGAAAGCATTAAAAAATGAAAACGGCGCAGAAAAACAACTAGAAAATTGAGAACGAATGGGGGAAAGTGAACGAAGCCGTTTCTTTTTTGATTTTCCCGCGTTCGAGAGGACTACAGCCTCCGTGGCCTAGTTTTCCACCGCATCTCAGTGGAGCGCAACTGCTCAATCAAGAGAAAAAAAAGATTTTTTTCAGAACAACACAAAAACATTTCTTTGCTCAGAATATGGAATAAATGGGGGAAATGGATACATTTTTGAGACCGCTCTATCAAAAGCCATTAATAGTGCAACAGAAGTGGCTAACCTAGCAAAACAAAAAGGTCTTTGGATAATTGGCACAGATACAACTTGGGAAACGATAGTGCGACCAAAATTTTACGATTTTCCACAAGACAATATCACTGGATTCGCAGCTATAAATCCAACAAGCATCAAAGGGTTCGGTTGGTACAAGACGAAATACAGGGAAGCAGATTTAGTGGGGATGTCATTTGACGGGGAAGTTTCCGGACAAACCCCTCCTCCACCGCGTCCAGATCAAGGCAATATGATCCTGGCGTTCCTATATCTCCCGGTGAACATTGCCACAGCATTTTTGTCACTTTATAATGAATTCCCAGTGGCTGCAACAACGTATTTAGGTGTGGATTCTAATGTGACCCCATTGAAGGTAGGTAGATGCTCAACTGCTATTCCTCAACTGCTATTGGGGTGATCAACTGCTATTTTTGGCTCTTTTGCTATGGATCAACTGCTATGACCATTGTCTCAACTGCTATGGCTATAGCAGTTGATCCATAGCAGATCTCTAATTTTTATTCTGAGCAATAGCTCATTTCGATCATTTTTGACCTAAAATGGCCCGAAATCCCGAAATTCCCATTTTATTCTGAGCAATATGGGCTTTTTGTCTGATTTGAGCCATTTTTGACCGAAAACTCAGGTTTTCGAGCCGAAAAGTGCGTAGAATAGCTGAAGAACAGCGAAAAATGGTTCCAAATCACAAATTGCTCAGAAAACAGTTTTCGAAATCCATTTTTCTCAGGTTCAGGCTGCCCAGATCAGCTTGAATTAGGTAAATACTCAACTGCTATTCCTCAACTGCTATGGGGGTGATCAACTACTATTGTGGCTCTTTTGCTATGGATCAACTGCTATGGCTATTGTCTCATTTGCTATAGCCATATCAGTTGAGACAATAGCTATAGCAGTTGATCCATAGCAGAAGAGCCAAATATAGCAGTTGAGATATAAGCTATAGCAAGTAGATACTCAACTGCTATGTATCTCTAGTGCTATTTCTCAACTGCTATGAGTGATCTTTCGCTATGTATGAAGTGCTAATGTCTGAACTGCTACATTTCGCTCTTCTGCTTCTGATTAACTGCTATGTTTGGCTCTTTTGCTATGGATCAACTGCTATGGCCATTGTCTCAACTGCTTCGGCTATAGCAGTTGATCCATAGCAGAAGAGTCACATATAGCAGTTGAGACACTAGCAGTTACAATGTAGCAGTTGCTCACCCCAATAGCAGTTGAGTAACTGATAAACCTAAAATTTCAGCTCTCCCTATTCTTCGATTTAATGCTGGCAACATGTATCTCTGAGGAAGAATTCATTTCAAGTAGACTAGGTACTGGTAAGAAAATCTCAGAGAATGAGAAGGATAGAACCAACGCCAGAATTCAAATTTACAAGAAGATTGGTGGTTTCAAAGGGAGAGTTGGTTAGTTTGACCTGGAAAACTTACAGAAAAAATAGAAAATTCCAGAAGTCCTCCAGCTCAGCAGTCTTGGGTACAGAAAATTTAGTCAAGGACCCCCAAGGGATTACTCTAAGCTGGTTCTAAGTGTCTCTGAACGCTATGGAGACAAGAAGCCGATCGATCTGGAGAGAACCTTTCGAACTCACTTTAGCATCGACAAAATGAAAGGAGTACCTGTAAAACAAACGATTTCAAAAATGCTCAGCCTATCGAAGACCATGATCCAGGAAGCGAAATCTTGTGAAGAATATCTCCATCTTATATTCCATGCTTCATTTGCCCTCTCCTTAGCTTCTGAAGGGAAGGGAGGTCTTAGAAACGGACCTGCTAAGAACCCAATTTTCGAAAAATTGATGCAAGGAAGCAGCAAGAAAGTTTACCTAACAGCAATTTTCCAAGAGATTCTGAGCCATTGGCTTGGCGATCCGAGTATGATGATAAGGGCTGCAAGGCATTTAGAAACAGCCGGACAGAAATGTATTCGGGAGATGGTTGATGAGATGTGTGCGGGGGTTAGTATACAAAAACTTTTGACTTTTAGTTGATTTCCGCTCTTTTGAACCGACTTTTACCATGCTCTATAAGTTTTTTTGGTTTATCTAACATAGATTATACTCGATTTTCTTAGTTAACAATTTTCTCGTAGAACCACTTTGGCATATACTAAAGTGCTATGAAAACTGGTGGTATATCTCAAGTGCTATAAAGTTTTCCAGTGCTATATGCCAATTTTCCCAAATTTGGCTTTTGTGCTATTGCCTCATTCGGTATATCTCTTGTGTTATGGCTCTGGTGCTGATTGCTACTTTTATAGCACATAAGACATGATTAATAGCACTTGATCCGTTATCATAGAACCAGAGCCAATCGAAACAGCTAAAATAGCACTTGATCCATAGCAGAAGAGTCAAATTTGGGAAACTTGTCATACAGCACATGATCAATTCATAGCACTTGAGCATTTGCCAACTACTTTATATTTTTGCAGTGTTTCTGCGGTGTTTTTGCTTTGTTTCTGCTGTCTTTTCCAAGTGTTTTTGCGGTGAAAAAGCTATACCTGGAGAAAAAAACTGCAGCTGACTGCAAAAACACCTCAGAAAAACCGCAAAAACTGCCGAAACACTGCAAGAAACACTGCAAGAACACTGGACAGTAGTTGCCAACTAAACAAATGAAATTGAATGAAGCTTCAGGTTACTGTACAGTTTACTGTAAGGTACTCTAAGATTTCAGAAAACTCTGAAACTCCTAAAATCCGACGGGAAGAAATGCGTCTCTGCAAAAGTAACTGCACCAGTTCGAATCGACTTTTTTGGTGGGTGGCTTGACACCCCTCCAATTTTCTTCTCAATGAAAAATGCGGCAGTTGTGAACATGGCTATCCAGTTGGATGGGAAGGTAGGTCAAATCTTCGTCGACATCCAAATTCTTAAAGACTTTCAGAACCCCATCACCTGTCACGTCACAAAAATCAACGGAAACCATATTGAACTCCGCCAGGACGGAACAGTAATCTTCATTGCCTACGACAAAGATCTTCTTCAGATGCATGACAAACCATCAGAAGTCGGAACATTAGTCTGTGCATGTATTGTTGCTTTGGGCTTCCTGTACCCTTCTGACCTATTCGAAACTCTTGAATGCACTGGTCTCCGTATAGAAACCAAGTCGGATCTCCCTCATGGATCTGGTCTCGGCACGTCTTCTATCATGGCTTGCACCATTCTGAAAGCGTTATGTGCCCTGGGAAAACTGGAAGTGAAAGACTTTTCTGTGGATGCTCAAATCATTCATACCGTACTCCGAGTTGAGCAAATTATGACAACTGGAGGCGGTTGGCAGGATCAGTGTGGAGCAGTTTTCGGGGGGCTCAAGAAATGTTTCTATGAACGAGGTCAAGGGGTCCTACAGACCCCAATTTCCCTCTCTAAATCTGTAAAGGAGACCCTGGAAACACGTCTAATGCTAGTTTACACCGGAAAGACTCGTCTTGCAAAGAATCTTCTTCAAGAAGTGATTCGCAATTTTTTCACTTGTGCTGAAACCAATAATAAGTTAGAGAAGATGGCGAGTTCTGTGAATGAATTCGTAGCAAAAATTCAAAAAGGAGAGGTTGGAGTGGAGTTGTTGGAGCAGTACCATAACACCAAGAACTTCATGACTCGGTGTGAGCCGGTGATAGTTACCAATTTGTTGGAAACTTTGAAGGAGTAAGGTTTTTGGGAAAAATTGCGTGTGACTGTACTTGTAGATCAAAAAATTCTCTATCGAGTGGTATAAATATCAGAGAAAAATGAAAGAAATAAAAAAATAAAAGAAAAAAAATTGAATTTTAGTACTGGAAATTGAATTTTTTTGATTTTCGACCCAAATTTTCGAATACAAACATATATGATATTTACACCGATCGGTAGGGAATTTTTCGATCTACACTTTTATAATTCAGAACTGAAAAATTTCCAAAATTAAGACTCCTGGGGTCTAAAAGATCACTCTAATGCCAAAAGTCGATGAAAATCTGTAAAAATGAGACTTTTTTGTCGAAAAAAGTTGATTTTACGTCTAAAATCGGGAAATTTGAACGTGGAAGTGTTAGAATTGCACGTCCTGCCGTGAGTTACATCAGAAAGTGCGCCCTATCTGACGATTGTCGGAAAAATTATATTTTAATTGTGGCCCTAAAAATATGAGATTCGTAGACAAGCGTGTGTTCCCGCCACGTGAAAATATTTGGCGCCACGTAGATTTCAAACGACCGTCAACACACAAACGTTGAATACTCAGGCAAAGGCAACTAAAACAGCCAAATTGTCCAATAGGGCGCTTTTCTGTAGCTAACGGCAGAACGTGGAATTGAGTTTGAAAAAAATCTGGTAAATCAGATTTCTCCAGTTTTAAACCCATTATTTCTGATACAACCCTATATGATATTTATACCAATCGATAGAGAATTTTTTGATCTACCACTCCATTTTATTGAAATTCAGTACCTCTTTAACACTAGGCTCATTACAGGGAACGGAAAAACCGTTGTTTCAGAAAACTTGGCTGAAAATCACAAAAACTTCAATTTTTAGGGTTTTTGTTCCACATTTTCTGATACAACCCTATATGATATTTATACCAATCGATAGAGAATTTTTTGATCTACAACACCTTTTTTTTCGAAATTCTGGTACTCCTGAAGACTAGACTCACTACAGGTAATAAAAAATCGTTGTTTCAGAAGATTTGACTGAAAATCTCAAAAAAATTCAATTTTTAGGTTTTAGACCCTCATTTTCTTATACAACCCAACATGATATTTATACCAATTGATAGAGAATTTTTTGATCTACAAGTCCTTTTTTCAGTATTTCCCCAAAATCGTACCCCTTCTCCTGACTAATCTATAACTTTCCAGCAACAACATGATCGAAGTGGGTTGGTGTGCCGGTGCCGGTGGCGGCGGCTTCCTGTACCTCTGGCTAACCCCTGACACAAATCCCTCCGATGTCAAGAAACATATTGGGTCCCTGCCGCAATTCTCCGAAATGACATTCCACACAATCACAATTGCAACGGACACCCCCATCACTTTGGAAGTAAATTGAAATAATAAAACCTTTTCTTTTCCTTCTTCTCACATGCCTATTATATGACACCTACTCTACAGATTTACGATGCGTCGGGGTGAAGAGAGAGAGAAATCATATCCGTTTTTATCAGTAACAACTTCTCCCCCGAATGTTTACAAACGAGGGTGACCCCCGAAGATAATTTCAAGGTCGATTTGTCAAAATTTTGAGAAATCATTCTATCTATATCACAACGTTTTACATGTATATATTATTCTTTTTCACCAATTTGTCATGAATTCGATTACGTCTTCTTCTCCCTTAGGAGAGGATTGCGCATTTATGATGTGGGAAGCCATAGACACATATCAAACGATAACGAGCTAATTGGAGTAGACAATCTGATATTCTCACACCTTCCATTCCTAATGAGGCCGGTTTTACTTCGCCGGTGGTCTCTTGGGGGAGAGAGTGATTGAGCTTTTTCGATTTGTCTTCTTCTTCGTTTCGGCAAAAGGAGGACAAGAGAGGGCAACGTGTTCTAGTTTGAAATATTGTATAAAGTGAGGAAACCGGTACTGATTTAGAACTTTTTGGGGCGGGTGGCCGACAGTAAACTTCAGTGGCACCCTCAGCCGAAGGTTTAGGTCAGAATATGAAATTGCTCAGAATATAGTGGTAGTTTTTAAATTAATTTTAATACTTTATGGCTTCTAATTTTTTTTCGGATTTTGATTCAAAAAGTTCGGTTAAAACTTACTAAAACAGGCGAAAAAACTTAGTTTTTAGGCCGGTATTCCGTCAAAAAAATCGCTCAGATTAAAGTTGTCTGATTTTCCAATGGTATTTTCTAGTTTCCGGCTGATAGCTAATTTGAAAAAAAAAAAGGTCAAAAACCTCCAGAATTAGTCCAAAATCCGGAGTTTTAGGTCAATTTTACAGCCAAGAATCGAAATTGTTTAGAAAAAAAAGAGTCTAGTTTTTGTATTGTATTTCCTATGGTTAGACTGGAAGTTAGGCTGATAATATTGGCGCAAATGGTCGAAAATGAGCAAAATCAGTCAGGAATCAGCAGTTTTAGGCCAATTTTACACCTAAAACCCAAAATTGCTGAGAACAAAGTCACCTAATTTTTGTATCCTATCTTCCAGTTCTCGAGTCGTATTAAGTCTGAAAACTTAAGTTCAAGTGGTCAAGTTTAGCCTAAATCAATCCAAAATCAAAAGTTTTAGGCCATTTTTATAAGGAAAATCCGAAATCGCTCAGAAAAAATAGCCTAATTTTCGTATTGTGTTTCTCAGTTTCCGGCTGGTAGTTAGTCTGAAAATTCAGATTCGAATGGTCAAAAACGACCAAAATAAGTCTAAAATCCGAAGTTTTGAGCCATTTTCACCGCCAACATCTGCAACTGCTCAGAATAAAATGACCTAAACCGGAGCTGTGACAGGAACTGTGTTTCCCAATGATTGACGTTTTCTTTTTCCAAATTTCACAGGAAGGGGTACCAGGTACCCCGAGTGTTTCGAAACGCAATTATCATATCCCTATACGGGGTGAAGGGGTGATTCGGGATGGAAGGGCACGCCTGCTTGTCTACCGGTAAATGATGGATCACCATATCTGTTTATCACTTTTTGGTTGGGGTGGCTTCGATTAGATTTCAGGTAAAGCATTGCGTAAATACCGAATTTTCCTATTTCTGTGACAACCAGGAAACTTTTACAGTAAGAATTCCAAAAATCGTGGCAAGACCTTTCCTTTAAAACCCCTAGCTTACCCTAAATTTGAAAGTTTACCCTCCCCTATCTTTCCCGATTCCAGTTCCCATTCCCACTTCTTTTTTATTGCCCATTTTTGGAGAACAGGTGAGGCGCTGCTGTCAGTTTGAATATTCACTGATAAATCTCCTCTGTTTTTATCACCTCGCGGAAGCACCCCCCTCATAAATCACCAACGAATTCAACGCTAATCAACAACCCCTCTAATCTTTCACAAATTCAAAATATCTCATTTTATCATTCCGTCTCTTTTGGAGAACCCGTTTCACCTTCTACAACAACCCCCGGGACGACCTCATATCTTTCTCTTGTTAGGAGGAAAGGTTGACTAATCCGTGTAAAATGCAAAGCTTCTACATTCACTTTCCGCAATTGATCGCCCCATTACTTTCACATTTCTTGTAGATATGTATATGTACTTCTCTGTTTGGCATTATGTTATTTTATGGGATTTGATGATGGATAGAGAGGGGGGAAAGGGGGGAAGGGTGTATCGAGATTTTTTTTGAAATTGTTGATTTTTGAGTTAGGAATGTTACAGTAAGAAGTTCGGAGCGTTTTGAGACCATCCTAAATAATTGAATGCGCCTTTAAGCCACAGTATCATTTATAATAGAGACTCACCTAGTAGAGCGGTATACCTCTGTTCTTTTTAACGCTATCAAAATATGGTCAACTAAAGAAATATTTATCAATACATTTTTAACATTTTATTAGTTAAAAACTTTTTGATAACTTTAAAGACAACTGAGATATACTGCCATGAAAATGCAGTACGGGTTGTACCAGGTTTTATAGTACTGTATGTTCAGCATAGCATATCTCGGTAACCGTTGAGAATTTCAAAAAGCGGTCAACTAGAGAAATGTTGAAAATTGCATTTTGAACATTTTACTAGTTAACAACTTTTTGATAGCTGTAAAGAAAACTGAGATCTGGTGTGTATAATACTGGAGTGTCCGGCATGGGATAGGCCTGAAAAGACTGCCTCTGGTACGCGCAAAATCAAATTTACAGTTCTTCAAAAAAAAATCCTGTATGTCTAACAGTTTAACACTAATGTAAAATCCCTACCAGAGCTGTGCGAAAAAAATTACAAAAAAATTCGAAAAATTTTGTTTTTCGAAGTTTTCAGGGCGAAAAAAACGAAAATGATTTTTCAGGATTTTTCTTTTTTTTTTCCGAAAATTTTGGTTTTTTCCCTGAGAAATAGAAGAAAAGGCGGTGAAAACATAAAATAAACAACTAAAAAACCGTTTTTCCGAAATTTTTTGGTTTTTTTCCGAAAAAACCAAAAAAACATTTTTTCGGACGAATATTTTTCGCACAGTCCTAATCCCTACTCTCGACCCCATAAACCATTCTCCCAACCAACCCCTACCGTAATCCTCCCCTACCTATCATTAAATCCAAAAACCAAACCAATAATTCATCGCCCTACCGCGCCAAGCCCCCCTCCCCCTCCCCCCAATTCTGCAACTACTTTATCAGCAGATTCGATCAGTTTGACGGACGGGCCCGGTCGAGAAAAAACCGGCGAGCGATGACAGGGGAACTGTGTTCCCCAATGATTGACGTCTTCTTTTTCCAAATTTTATTTTACAGGAAGGGGTACCAGGTACCCGAGGAAGACTGTTTCGAAACGCAATTATCATATCACTATACGGGTGAAGGGGTGATGTCGGGATGGAAGGGCACGCCTGCTTGTCTACCGGTAAATGATGGATCACCATATCTGTTTATCACTTTTTGGGGTACTCGTGGTGGTGGTTGGTGTCTTTTTCTTGGTTAGTTGTCCTCCCTTCTCTATCCCTTTTTCTTCTAAAAAGTCCCGAGGGATCCCTTCTTCCAAAACATTGATTTCCTCCTTGTTTTGCAATGCATCTTTGTGTTTGTGGGTGCCCCCTCACTCACTTTTTCTTGGACACCAATTAAAAAGTTTCGACATAATTGTTCAGACGGTTTTCCTTTGTGAACTTTGCCGCAGGTGTCACTTCCGATTTTGACTAAATTGGCGTGTCTTATCTTGAGTGCGGCATCTGAGGGGCATAGTTAGGGGAGGAAATTGGGGGTAAGGTAGGGGGGAATAAGGAGTGGTGAAGCTAGGATGTAACAATTTTAGGTATAGGTCGACTAAATAATGGGCTTTTCACGAATAGTAGGTTTTTTAAAGATAGTTCTTATGCTGTTTTAAGGTTTGTTTAAAATAGCTCTAGTTGAAGTTCGAAGGTTATTTCAACATTATTTCAAAAAAGTTGTGAAGTGGTGTTAAGGTTGCTCTGAGCTAATCCTAATGTTGCTCTAAGGTTGTTTCAAGGTTTTTCCCAGATTTTTTCAAAGTTATTATTGGAAGGTTGAGTTCCGATAGTTGTAAGGTTGTTTTAGGTAAAAACTAACGTTTCTCTAAGATAAACTTAGCGGTTTCCTGAAGTAGTTTTGAAGTAGTTCTAAGGTTATTGTAAGCTGTTTCTAAGATTGCTCTGAAAGTATTCTAAGAAGGTTCTAGGTTTCTCTCAATCTGTGCTAAAGTTTAGAGAACGTCTCAGGTAGTTCTGAGATAGTTCTAAGGTTGTTCAACGTTAGTAGTACAGCCGTCCAAAAGTAGTTACAAAAAGATATTCTAAGGGGATCCTTATGTTGTTTTAAGGTTATTCTAGGTTGTTCTAAGGTTCTCCTGAATTAGTTTTAAGTCGTTCTAAAGTGGTTCTAAAATTTTCCTGAGGTAGTTCTAGATTGTTCTAAGGCTGTCATAAGAGTTTTCAAAACTAGATCTGAATTGGTCTAATTTTATAGTCTAAAAACTTTTGTCCGATTCAATTTTTTAAAAGGCAGATCAAAGATTCTTCTAAGATTCTTCTAAAATAGTTTCGAGTTAATTTTACAGCCGTACTAAGCTAGCTCTAAGGTTATTCTTAGGTTATTCTAAAGTTATAAGCTAGCTCAAGGTAGCTTCAATCTAGGTCTACAGTTATTCTGTGGTTCTTGTGAGGTTAGTTCAAGATCGTTCTAAGGCTGTTCTGATGGAATCAAACAATAATTGTAAAGTTGTTCAAAGTTCCTTACAAGACCACCCATCTTGCCTACTGTAACCCCTATCAACTTTTCAAAAAATTTCCTAACAATTGGACGGAGCCCAGACAAAAACAAGCCAAGAAAACATGATTCACATCTAAAGTAAATACTGTTCATCCCCCTTCCCTGGAAACCGCGAAAACCTTCCCACTTGAAAGTAGTGTTAATGGGCTTCCTCAGATACCCACGTCTATTTCAAGCAGCTCCGGTACCTCAGGCTCACATTTTTGACATATCTAAGACTGGTGGCCTAGAAACCCAAATTTCGAGTTTTCTAGGCCACCAACCGTAATCCTGAAGTTTTCTTGAAAGTAAATCTGCCATTCTCAGATTCCCATAATCCAAATTCCCACATTTCACCGATTGCATAACGCCTTCCCGCCGTTCGTTCAAAATGTTGTTATCCCGTCAGTCATATTAGTTTTCGAAAAGAAGGGGGGCTTCGTCATCATCATCATCAAGTGATCCCGCCCCCCTCTCCAAGAATCATCAGCTATCCCTTCTATCCCTTATCTTGCGATTCAATCTATCTTCGTTTCTGGCCGCAATTTTTCATTTTAATTGTTCTTCGTCTTCTTCCTATCAATATCAGTTCTTTCTTCCGTAAAGCTTATGCAGTTTTCTCACTCATTTGTTTGTTCTAGTTCTTTTCTCACTTTCCTTCCCCAATTCATTAATTTTTACCTAATCCGATATTGCGCAATCTTCTAGCCTGGGGGGGCTGTTCTAAACGGCATGACTTTTTGTGTTTGGGCAGGTACTCAAAAACGAGGAGCACAGCCTGCCCTACCTGATCATATGTATCATTGTTTTAGTGTGTGAGTGAGAGGGGGAATGAGTGCGCGAAACACACAACAAACATATGCAAATAGAGCTGGGTATTCAACAAGCATATGTTCTCAAGGGGGGAAGATCCATGGATCCGAGGATCAGTTACATCTTTTTTCTATTTTTATTTATTGGTTTTTTGTAAGAAGGGTGTTCTTCTGTTCTTTTTGCGTTCTAGATGGGATTACTGTAGAATTTTGCCGTTTTTATCGTTTTGGAAGTCTCTTGCTAGATAGTATTACTGTAGAAATAATTGCTTTTCCGAATAGTTTGACCTATATCTCAAAAACTTGCAGTGCTACCAAAAAATGATTAACTGTAGAAATGTTTGTTATTTAACTTTCAACATTTCAATAGTTGAAACCTTTTTGATAACTCTAAAGATAACCGAGATACTCCGCTATAAACATATAGTAACTCTATGGTAGCGGCACCCGGCTCGTAACAGCACTGTATGTTCAAAGCTTCATATCTCAGTTGTCCTTACAGCTATCGAAAGACTTTCAACTAGTAAAATATTTGAAATTTTTTGCTTAACATTTCTTTAGTTAACCACTTTTTCATAGCTTTAAAGATAATCGAGATATGCTGCTAGAAACATACAGTAGTGCTGGTCAGTGCCAGGAGCCACTACCATAGAGTTACTGTATCTTCAAAGCTGCATATCTCCGTTGTCTTTGAAGCTATCAAAAAAATGTCAACTAGTTAAATGTTCAAAATTTTTTGTCTAACATATTTTTAGTTGACCATTTTTTGATAGCTTTAAAGGCGACTGAGATATGCTGCATGCAGTACTTGGTTTCTTGGCTTTTTCCAGGCCTTTATCTTCTGTAGGGTTTATCTCAAGAACTAGGCATGCTATCAAAAAATAGTGAACTAAAGAAATGTTGAAAATTACATCAGGAACAATTTTATAGTAGGCTATTTCATCTGAAAATTCTTCCTTCATAAGTTAGGAGCCAATTTCTAGAGAGCTAAGGATAAGATCTGGATTCTAGGCTCCAAAACCGCAGAACATGACCTCAGAGTGATTTTTTTCGATGTAAACCGTTAGACTCCTGGCCACTCCATCAAAAACCTTACTTTTCTGATGCCTAACCTCCTAGACCGATTACAAAACTTTTCCAATTTTGTTGTTCACCTAACCACAATAGGTCTCTATTTATTTTTCCATTCTTCTTTTCGACCTCCTCCTCTTGTCCTTTTTCCCCCTTTTGATTCTGACTTATTTCCCGTTGTTGCCATCGAATTCTAATTAATTCTCCATGGTTTTCCTCCTCCTCCTCCTACTTTCTTACAAAACTTACTCTTTTTTTTGGAGGAAGCTTTCGGTATGAACATTATTTACCATTTTGTAACTGGACACCCTGTGTCCGTCTCTGACTCATTTCGTTCGGTTTCTTTTGATGCTTTTGTGTGAAAAGTGTGTTAGGATCCTGAATGGTGATCATGATTATGAAATGAAACGTTTTTTGAATTGAAGGTAGAATTTGGTTTTTCTTTTCGAAAATTGTGTATTTTAGTGTCCAAAAGTTTCCGAGCTGTAAAACCTCTAATAGAAGAGCACTTGCACTCTGACCTCTTTGACAAGAAAGGGCACCTCTTCAAGGCAGAGAAAGAGAAAGTAACCTTTACCCCCTCTTCACCCTAGGCGTCTGTTGCCTTCGTGGTCTTGTGGGTAACACCATCGTTTTAGAATTTTCAGGCGCGGGTTCGATTCCGGTAGGGGTCAAAACTCTTTTTTTTGTTTTTATTCTTTTTTGTATGCGAAAAATCAAGAAAGCGATTGACACAAGTTGTCATAATTTGTCTAAATTTTGGAATCTCTAGTAGAGCACCCTATGATTTTTGAACAATAAATACTAATAACTTATGTATATCAGTGGCATCCAATGTTTAGAGCAATATATCCCGGTTGTCTTTAGAGTTATCGCGAAGTTGTCGACTGATAAAATATTCAAAACGTTATCATAAAAATTTTACTAGTTGATCACTTTTTACAAATTTCAACGACAACTGAAATATCCTGCTCTGAACATATAGTTCTGGCTGGGCTGTAGCTCTATTACAGGTTAGGCAAATATTCAAAGCAGCATATCTCAGTTGCTTGTTTTGCTATCAAAAAGTTTTCAACTAGTAAAATGTTTGAAATTTTACGATAAGAATTTTTTTAGTTGTCCACTTTTTGATATCTCTAAAAACAACCGAGTTATCCTGCTTTGAACATACATCACCATTGCTTCTTATAGGTTTTACTGTATCTTAGCGCTTCTGACGATCAGGCCATCTTACTAAGAATCTAAAAATCTAAGAAAATTCAAAGATCAACTGGACAGTACCTAAGTTTGAACTTATCATGAAAAAAATGAAAAAATCGTTAAAAATCTAAAAAACCCCAAAAAAAGTAAAAGGTCAAAACCCAAGTAAACCGCAATATCATCAAATAAAAATAAGTAGAAATTCTTGACAAAAATTTCAACAAGGTCAGTCACCTTTTCTTCTCTCCAATTGATTTTTCACAAAAAGATGCTACTTGTTCCTGTCTCCCCCTCCTATACTACCTTCTCCCCTCTCTATTTTTTACAGTTTACCTCAATTTCTCGTTGTTTGTCCTCCTTTTCAATGCGGCCCGTGTCTCTATTTTTCTGTTTTCTTTACCCATCATTTTTTCAATTTTTTTTGTCAGGGTATTTTTTTATGAATTGATAGTAGGGACTACCAATACAGAGCTTGATTAGTCATGCTCCTTTATTTTTTTTTTTGAATTATTTAATTAAAAAAGTTGGTTCCGCTTCTGAATATGGTACCCCTTTGGAGATATTTTAGGAGAGAAAGACAATTGTGTCATTTATTTCCAACGTCTCCCGAATAGTTTTACGACGTCCGTGAAATCGAAACTTGTTCTCCTTTTCCCTATCACTTCTTTTTCCCTTTTTCTCCTTATGATCACTATCCATACTTTTCCTTTTTTTTCTCAATTTTTCGATGGTCTGGAAATTTGGAATTTTGGAATTCTAGGTCATGATGAGCTCTAAGTTGCTCATTCCTTGCCAGTGTATTGCTCAGATTTAGAACTAAAAAAAAATGAAAAATTTTCCACTCGGAAGGTGGCCTAGAAGCCTAGATTGACGGCCTAGAATCCCAAACTAGTCCCTCCAAAAATTTTTTTTGCACCGCCCATCTCCAGTCTAGACAGAGACAATGCTTAGTCAGTATCAATTAAGGAACGGTTGAACAAATAAACGGTATTCGTGGAATTTCGAAATTAAGAGGGGGCGGGAAGTTTCGGGAAGAAATTACTCCTCTTGGGGACTAGTTTTTTCTTGAGAAAATGAGATTTCTAGGCCACTCAGGGTTTTTTTCTAGGCCACCTAGGAATCTTAAAAACCAGGTGCAAAAACGGAAAACTTTTAGAAAAAAGTTTCTTTTTTGGAGGATCTGAAACTCAAAAAACAAAAATATTGGGAAAAACCCTTTAATTGGACTGCACCGAATGACTAAAAATATTCTGAAAAAAATTGCTGAAAAATCGAGAAATCACAAAAATAGAAATTTTGAAATTTTCAGTTTTCCAAAATTTTTGATTTTTTCAAATTTCGAAAAAAAAATTGATTTTGTCATTTTTTGTACGATTTTTCTAACGGTCTTATTGACTTTTTTGAAATCTGAAGCCTTTTTTTTTCGAAAAAAAATTACCTTAAAGGCGCAGCCTAGGGTCTCACCACGGAGAAACGTTTACTATAGGACATTTAGGCTTCAACATGGTGCAAACACCACTCACTAATATACTAATATGTGAAAAACGTTACATAGTTAGTGTCATTTTTACAAAAAACTTTCAAAAGTACAGTAATTGTGTCCATCGTGGTGAGACCTTTCGAAACGCAATTTGGTGTGGTTTTGGCTGAAAAAAGCGATTTTATAATCTAAATTCTCAATTTTTTTGTAGTTTTCAATTTTTTCCAGATTTCAAAAAATTCAAATTTTCTAAAAAAAAAAAATCTCTTGACCCCAATCACTCATTCTTCCTAACGCCTTTCTAATCCCTCCTCCCCTCTCTCGTTTCCCACAAATTGCTGTTGCTTCTTCTGGTTTCATTATCTGTTTTTTCTATCCTTCTCTCTCAATTTTTCCATCCCAGTATAATCAATTTAACTATTCCTCCCTCCCTTCTCTTCTCCCTTTTTTTCCTTGTTTTCATCCGTCTCATAGTCAATCCTATCCCTTATTTTTCCTGACCAAGCCCCCAAACTTATCCAACTTTTTTCTTTTTCTCGCCCTGTTTCAAACAAAAATTTCAATCATTTCGCAATAAGTTCATCCCCCTACAGTCCCCACTATCCGTTCTCTTTTTGTGTCTATTTCACCGCCAAAACGCCATGAAAATAAGAAGAAGAGGAAGAGATCGTAAAGTGGTAAAAGCCCCCTTTTTTCTAAGGTGATGAAAGGAGAAGAGAAGGAGGAGGAGGAGGAGGTATTGGAATGTGACTGGTGATGGATAGTAAAAATTTAAGGAGCTTTTATGATATTGGAGAGGATTTGAGTGTGTGGTCTGACCTACAGGAGGAGATATAAAAATTTTTACAGTTTTGGCTAGCTTTGACAGAGGAAGATTTCGGAAAAAATGATAAGAATTTGTATAAAACTAGTACAAAATCTTTTGAAAAAGCAAAATATCACGCATTTCGAATTGGTTGTGAACAGAAAACTGTCAATTTCCGTTATCTAACTACCGTAAATCCCGTATATCCTATAGCACAGCCCTAGGTCAAGTAGTAGTCCTAAACACAGCACTGTATGTTCAGAGGAGTATATCTCAGTTGTCTTAAGAGCTATCAAAAAGTTTTCAACTGATAAAATGTTTGAAGTAATAAGACAAACATTTTTCTTAATTGATCATTTTTTGAAATTTTTACAGCGAACTGAGATATGATGCTTTGAACCTAAGCTGAACCTATGATCGTTGTTCACACTGTACTGCATGTTCAAAGCAGCATATCTCAGTTGTCTTTAGAGCTGTCAAAAAGTTTTTAACTGATAAAATGCTTAAAATTTCATGATGAAAATGTGTTCAATTGACAACTTTTTCGAATTTTCAAAGATAACCGAGATATGCCGCTGTGAACATGAAGTACAAATTGAGCTACGGCTATACGACTGGTGTAGTTCTGCTAGAGACTTCTTGACTTAAATGGATTTTTTTTTCAAATATCTGATAAGAAATAAACTGGTGTCCTTTTATTCTGAGCAAGACCAGCAAAAATAGCAGCTTTTATAGGAAAAACACCTCGGGACTATCAAAAATTGTTAGAATTCGGGTGCCGCTTGATTAAAGGGTATACTAAAATATTTTCGTTTTAGTTGATAATAGTGAAATTAGATTAAAAAATTTTGAGAAACTTAAAGTCGCATGGAATTTCCTAGCTCCGATTCTCTTGGGCGAAACTTTCTGAGACAAAACTTATCCCAAGAATTGCTGACAACGAAACAAAAACTCATCTAGAGCCTTCTCCTTCCGTTTTTGTCTCTTCTCTCTCTCTCTCTCTCTCTCTCTCTCTCTCTCAAGCTCCATCAGAATTGCAACAAACTTGGCGGATGGGTAATTGTGGTCCGTCCATCCTTCTCATCTTTGTCATTTTTTTTCGCGCATCATCATCATCTCGCTTTCTCTCTCTCTCTCTCTTTCTTCTTGAATCCTGTTGCGTAATCCTTTCAACAGTACATCATAACGCGGCGGTTTTTCACAGTTGTTTTTCATGAAATCGAGATTGAATGGGGGTTAGATGCTAAACTAACATGTGTATATACTATATCTATCAAAATTTAGTGATCCGGAAGGTCTTGAAGAAATTCTTGGAGGTGTAACTTTGATGATACATATCCCCCCAATCGGATTACCTTCTCCATTTTGCATTATGAATTTCCAAAACTTTTCGAATTCCGCTGACTGACGCAACACAGTTCCAATATCTATCTATTATTCCTCCTCCCCCCCCCCTATCGGTACATACAATGTTTATACAATACTCGCCACTTAATTTACCTACCTTCTCCTTTGAGCATGACAAACATTCCTCTCCCCTTTGCAAAGTGGTATATTCTGACTACTTGACACTATTGCTAATCCGTTCTTCCGAAAGCTCTCTTGTTTACTTATTCAAATTCGGGAAAAGGAGAAGGAGGTGTTTAACTAGAATGAATCCGTTATGGAGATTTTGTTGGAATTGAAACTTCTCGATTTTGGAGAAGATAGTGGTTTCTGGAGGATTCGGAGGCTTCTGGAGGTTTCCAGAACAGTGAAAAAAGTGTTTTTTTTTTAATTTTTCGATTTTGGAGAAAATGTCGTTTTTAGAGGTTCCCAGGTACTATACCATCTCCGCCTTGTCCCTCCCCCCTCCAGAAAGCCTGTAACCGAGGTCTTAAAGTACTGTATGTTCAAAGCTGCATATCTCAGTTGTCTTAAGTGCTATCAAAATGTTTTCAACTGGTAAAATGTTGGAAATGTAACGCTTAATATTTTTGTAGTTGACCACTTTTTGATAGCTATAAAGACAATCAAGATATGCTGTTTGGAACATGCAGTACTATTGCATGAGCTTCAGGTACTGTACTGTATGTTCAAAGTAGCATAACTCGGTTGGTTTTAGAGCTATTAAAAAGTGTTCAATTGACAAAAAGTGCAAAATTACAAGCTGAACGTTTATTAGTTGAAAAATTTTTGATAGCTTTAACGGCAACTGAGATATGCTGCTCTGAACATAAA
>GL379836.1:67620-75120 GCA_000143925.2 Caenorhabditis brenneri | reverse complement strand
CCTTAGACAGACCTTAGACAGACCTTAGACAGACGTTCGGCCTTAGACAGTCCTTAAACCTCTGACAAATCTTAGACAGACCTTAGATACTCCTTAGACCTCAGACAGACCTGGGACAGTCCTTAGGCCTCAGACAGACCTTAGACAGACCTTAGGCATACCTTAGACGGACCTTACACAGACCTTAGACAGACCTGAGACAGGTGTTAGGCCTCAGACAAGCCTTAGACAGATATCATACAGGCTTTAGACCTCAGACAGACCTTAGGCCTTAGACAGACCGCCATAGGCCTTAGACAGACCTTAGACAGACCTTAGACAGACCTTTGACCGAAACAAATCGAAAAATAATTTTTCGGAATTTTTCGGGATTTTTCGATTTTTTTTTTTGAATTTTTTCGGTTTTTTTTCAGGAAAAATGGATAAAAAGGCGGTTACAACATAAAAGTTTACAACAAAAAACCCGTTTTTTCCGGAATTTTTCTTTTGGTTTTTTCAGTTTCAAACGGCGAAAAATTTTTCGGAAAATGACAGAAAAAACCGAGAAAAATGAAATTTTCGAAAAATTTTCACACAGCTCTGGTCTTAGACGGACCTTAGACACTTCGAAAAACCAAAACATTTTCCAGATGCCCAACCACTTCAACCTAACCAAACCCCTCGAAGTCATCAAGCCCTGGATCCAATCCGCCCGGATTTTTGACAGCTCCTCTCGCCAAGCCATCGTCACCCACGCCGAGGGTACCAACCTCCAAATCTCCATTCACCTAGATGACGACGTCGACAGTCAGAACCTCGTCTTCTTCCACAACGCCTCCAGAATCCGTGACTTTTCCGGATCCATCATAGTGGATTCCAAGTCAAATCGTCTATTCAACCTTACGGTCTATGACGCTTCTGGAAAAATCGATGGCTCCGTAAAGATGTCAACTGGGTTTGGGTCAGACACTATTCACAGTTTTACTGCCTATGTGAGCAATCTACATGCTGCAAACCGTTCTATGATCATCCCACTGCCCGCTATCGTAGGCCCGGGGTCCAGGACAATCTGCCTTCGTGCAGATTCCATGGCAGATATCGATAGTATTTGCAAGGTGATCGAGTACTTCGAGAGCCCCCTGGAAATCGATTTGGTCGAAGGAAAATGGCACGAAATGATCGGTACCTGCCCCACTTGCAATCAGGTCACCTTCAATGGAATGATGAAGTTCCTTAATCCGGCTCACTGGGTGAAAGGGATCAGCTCCCTGGGGGATGGTGTCATGGTGGCCACTGATATCGTCGTCTACTTCTTGGTCCTGGTTATCCTGTATCTTTTGATAACGAAAATTATTATTCCGGTAACTGTGAAAGTGATTATCCCCTTGTGTGAATGCTGGATTTGCCCTTGTTTTGCTGTGTGCTGCCGGGGGGTCTGTGGAGGATCGTCTTCATCGTCGAAAAGCAAGAAAAAGAGCAGTGAGAAGAGGAGGAAGGAGAGGGAGGAGAGAAGGAGTGATAGGAAGGAGAGGAGGGACAGGTAAGGGACTCTTGGGAGTTGGTGGGTAGTTCACAGATCCTTAGAGTTAGGTTTAGTTGGAGGTTTTTAGTTGGAAATCTCAAATTTTGAGCAGGATTTGAATTTTGGAGCCAAATTGAGCGCAAAAATTGAGTTACTGAGTCAAAACTCGAAATTGTGAGCCGAATTCCGATTTTCGAGCCTAAAATGGGCTTTTTATGCCAAAATTTGTAAATATGAGGTCCAATTTCGAATTATGGGCCCAATTTCGATTTTTCGAGGCTGTTTTCAATTTTTTGAGCAAAAATTTGAGTCTCTTGAGCCAAAATTTATGTTTTTAGGCCAAAATTTGAGTTTTTGAGCCAAAATTCAAGTTTTTAGGCCAAATTTTGGGTTTTTGAGCCGAAATTTAAATTTTTTAGGACCAATTTGAAGTTTTTGAGCTCAATTTCGGTTTTTGAATGCCAATTTTTGAACTTTTGAGCCCGAATTCGAATTTTTGAGCCCAATTTTCAGGTTTGGAGCCCAAACTTTAAATTTTCGAGTCCAACTCTGAACTTGTGAGCCGGAATTTGAGTTGTTGAGCTTAATTTTGTAATTTCAAGCCTGAATTTGAGTTTTTCAGGCCAGTTATGAATTTTCGGACCCGATTTGGAGTTTATGAGCATAATTTTGAGTTTTTGAACCGAAAATTTAAATTTTGAGCCTAAATTTTGAAAATTCGAGCCCAACTTGAACCGTTTGAGTCGAAATTCGACCGAAAATTTTAAGCATCGATTTCAAATTTTGGGAAATTCGATTAGAAGTTTCAGTCCGCAGGCAAATTGCGAGGGGTGGGGGAGTTTCTATTACAGGTTTTTCAATCCTAAAAGTCCAGACCCCAGGTACCGGGACCACGACGGTCCCTAGCTGTTATCCACTGTACCTACGCTTTTTCTCCCCGCTCATCTGAACCCTTAGAATGATTTTTCTAGTCATGCCCTTATATTAGAGGATCGAACCGTACCCTGTAACTGAACACACGTCCCATTGATTCACTGACATGCCCTTCTATTAGAGCCGTACCTGATAAAAAAACCAACTTTACCTAGTTTAGACACGCCCCCTTACCAAAGAACCAAAATCAATCCCGAACATATTTCTTCCAGATCAAGAAGCGCCTCTCCAGAGAGACATGAAACCCTGGCTCGATTCTATGGCGACCCGTCTGAAGACTACTATCGGGATAGCCGTTATATTTGATCTACCATTAAATATCCATCACCAAAAATCCAAAACACATCTCATAAACGTTATGGGTACACCAAACACCAACCACAGTGCTGATTCGACGACGCGTATTTTTTTATTAATGACTTTTATTCAATTTTTCGATTTTTCTCCCAATGTCCATTTCCTGTTACGGGTGATTTCTTATCCCAAAATAATAATTTTATTCTGTGATTTTACCAATTCTTTCCCTCAAAATGTGCCTTTCAACCCCCCAAATGTTTGCCAACGGTGACCAAATCTTGTAATATATATATCGCCTGCTGAGCGGGTGCCATCTTCAGTTTCAAATAAATTTATTAATAATAAAAAAACTAAAAATCTGTAGCTGAAAACTGACAAATTTCCATTGGAAACATGATGGGGAATTACCCGCTCTAAATTCATTGTTTTTTGTTGAGATTCATAGGAAAAGCAGTGGAAGAAATACGGCGAAAATGAAATGATACGGGTGTTGGGGGGCGTCACTGGTGGCAGAGTACAGGAAACCGGTTAGGAGCGACGGGGAGCAACTGTCTGAAACGAGCAAAACAATTGATTATTTGCTAGAGATGGGATAGGTTGGTTTGGTCAGTCGTGATGACACTCAGGGGTCACCACGCTCAGAAAATGTCTTACTGTAATAGTTTTTGATTTTCCTAAACTTGAGTTATTGAGCCGGAAAATAAGCTTCCGGGATCACAGGTTTTGAGTTTTGGGGCTACGTTTGAGTTTTTGGTACCGATTTTATATTCTTGGCCCGATTTTTGACATTTTTAGCTCAAATTTGTGAAAAGTAATTACAACTTCGACATTTTGGGACTAGATTCGAATTTCTGAGCATGTATGCGATTTTTTGGATCCAGTTTTGAGATTTTGAGCCCAAACTTGAATTTTAGGGGTCAAACTGGAACTTTATGACCCGAATTCCAGATATTGAGCCTAATTTCCAATTTTTGGGCCCAAATTTCAATTTTTGAGCTGCAATCTTGAAATTTTGGGCTCCAAATTCCAGTTTTGAGCTCAATTTTGGGCCCGATTCCGAATTTCAGAGTCCGATTCTAAAATTCAGGCTTAGGTTCAATAACTGGAGCCAAGGCATGGCACCTGAAGCTCAAATATTCAAATTCTCGAGCTCAAATTCGAATTCTGGAGCTCGATTTTGAATTTTTCCCTCAGTTTCGAATTTTTTGAGACATTTTTGAATTTTTTAGTCCTAACTCGGATTTTTGAGCTCAATTTTCAATTTTGACCTCAAATTGTCGTTAAATGGAATTCCCAGTACGCAAGCTTACCTGATGAAGAAAAATTGAGCGATAAAAATGGGGTGGCACTGTTCACGGAGACGTCTTCACAGGAAACACGGTCATAGACCCGGAGGAGATTGATGCGGTCAGAGATGTAGGTCTGGAAGCATAGAATTGAGGAGGTCTTAGCAAGGAATTCCGACTGTAATAAGTCTGGGAGCAAGATTCTGACTGTAGGGAAAAAAACAAAAAGATTTGATAGTTATCGGAATTGAACCAGCGCCCAAAAATTCGAAAACAGCAGCGTTAACCACTACACCACGCTGGCGACAGGAGCAGGGCGGAAATAGAGGGGACTGCAGCTGTCGCCTACGTGGTATAGTGGTTAACGCTGCTGTCTACCAAATTTAGGGCGTGGGTTCGATTCCCAATGGCGTCAAACATTTTTGTTTTTTTTTTCGGGAGCTCCCACTGAAAAGTAAACTCACCATGCAAAACAGCTGTCGTGACAAGCTGTCCCGGGCAATAATGAAGTCATTACCCTCGTGCTTGAAATTGGCGACACACGTCATGTCATCTGAAACTTCATTTTTCTCATTTTTCTCTTTTTCTCTCTCTCTCTCTCTCACCACCCCCATCCGGATACAAACAATCTCGAATCAAAGTCATCGAGTATTTGGATTGGCATCCAACTTGAAGAATCGGCATTGGACACGATGCTGAATAGTGCTTTCCGCCGATTGGACAAGCTTCTTTTGAGCCGTGGAGGATCAGGGTGTCTCTGGATTCGATAGGGAATTCTGAGCAATCGGCGAACGATTCGGAGGCGCTGATCTCGCCGTATTCCACGTGGACAATGTGGGGTTTTCGCATGTGGAACTGAAAGACATTGGAGAGTTCAGGTGAAATTCTGCTATTCTCTCTCTCTCTCTCTCTCTCTCTCTCTCTCTTTCTCTCTCTCTCTCTCTCTCTCTCTCTCTTTCTCTCTCTCTCTCTCTCTCTCTCTCTCTCCCTTACCCTAACACATTGATATCCAACTTTGCACCCCTTCGTCACATATGTCCGATACGTAAAGTGCTCCGTGTCATCCGTAGCGAACTGCTGCAGACAAGTCCACACCGTATCATTCCTCCCCTTCACCGATGAGATCCAGGATCCATGATACATTCGATGATAGGTCCCCAGAAGCATGGACTCCCAGTTTCTGGACTTTTCACCGTACATGTTCTCAGGAAACTCGCAACCCGAGTGGACAGGGGAGTCTGGAACATTTTTATTTGCTCAGGGTCTGAATTAAGTAAACTGACCTTGCCGATAATGGAGGGTTGTTGCTGCCGCTCCGATATGGTTCAGCTCCTGGCATCCAGCATCCGCGGACTCCCCGATTCGTCCACTGGATCCTTGTTTGTCATGAATCTGAAATTTTGTTTTTTTCCTGTGAGTCCGGTTGGTTTTCAGTTTTTTGAGCCCAAATTCAAGTTTTTGAGCATTCTAAACCCAAATTCGAGTTTTTTTTTGAGCCTGAATTTGAAGTTTTTTTTGAGCCCAAATTCGAGTTTCTGAGCCCAGATTCGATTATTCGAGCATTTTATGCCCAAAATCGAGTTTTTGAGCACAATTTCAAGCTTTTGAGCCCAAATTCGAGCTTTTCAGCCCAAACTTGAACTTTTGAGCCGAAATTCGAGCTTTTGAGCCGAAATTCGAGCTTTTGAGCCAAAATTCGAGTTTTTGAGCCCAAATTCTAGCTTTAGAGCCTAAATTCGGGATTTTGAACCTAATTTCGAGATTTCGAGCCCAAATCCGAGTTTTTTGAGTCCAAATTCGAGTTTTTTTGAGCCCAAATTCGAGCTTTTTGAGCTTTTTTGAGCCTAAATTCGAGTTTTTTGAGCCCAAATTCGAGCTTTTTGAGCTTTTTTGAGCCCAAAGTCGAGTTTTTGAGGTTTTTGAGCCAAAATTTGAGTTTTCCGATCAATTACCCAATTTCCCCAACAAAAAAAACTCACAAAACACCGATACTGCTCCCCAGCACTATATCCAACCCTGGCTGCAAAGTAAAATGCTCCAAAAGACTGCCACGACCCGATACACTCCATTTGCCATATCGCGGATTCTCGATTTGGGATCTCCGGACAGGCTTGATAGTGAAGGGCTAGGCGGTCGTATTGGGCACATCTATGGAGGTGAGAAGTACGACTACTGCAGATTCCTTGGCTGGTTTGATAGGTAAAGTTCATGGGAGCCTCGATGGGGCAGGGTACTGGGAGCGCTTCTTCTGGAAATTATCAAATCGTGGAGTTTGTCATGCACTTTTATTAGAGGTAAGATGAAATGAGTTCCACTAGATGCTTGATTACTAGAACCTTCCAGATTGTCATATTAACATTTTTGTTTAAAAAAAATCGGTTCCAACCATGCCCTTCTATTAGAGGTACTCACTCCTAAACAAGGTATGCATTGTGGTGTCGGCGCTCATTAGCTGGGAACACTTCTCTAGTGACATCTCTTGGTCGAATATGCATTGAGCTGAAAAATTGATAGTTAGTTTCCCACGGGGCAGCTCTATTAGAGGCTTCTGAAATCTGTCAAGACTTACTTGTCTTATAATGCAGCACATTCTCATGAACTGGGAAGGTGATCAAGCATCGGTAGCATGGGCCTCGGGATCTGGAAAATGGGTTTTTTGACTCTAGCAAGCTCAATTTTTTATGAATTGAGACTTGTAAATAGTTGAATGTACATCGGAAAATTCTCTATCATTTGATATAAATATCTTATGGGTTTAGGTGAGAAATGTTTCCGAAAACTCTGATTTTCAAGGTTTTTGACCCCATTTTCAGATAAACCCCAACATGGTAATTATACAAATCGGTTGATCCGATTCGATTCTTTATCGATTGGTATGAATAAGGTTCAAAACCAACAAAAAAAAATCAAATTTAAGAGGTGATTTTTGAATTTTTTCGAGGTTTTTTTTAGTTTTAGGTCTTATTTTCTGATAGAATCCCATATGATATGTATACCAATCGATAGAGAATTTTAAGCTTTATTGATTGGTATGAATATCATAAAAGGCTGTATCAAAAAATATGGCTGAAAACCGGAAAATCAATTTTTACAATTAGAGATGATTTTCGATTTTTTTCGAGTTATTTTTCAATTTCTGAGTCAAATTTTTGATAGTGCCTCATATGATATTCATACCAATTGATAGAGAATTTGAAGCTCTATCAATTGATATAAATATCATATGACTCACGTAACTTTTGGCAAATAGCCGTCTTGTTTGGGGCGGTTGCCATATGTAGAAGGTTATTTGGCTTCGTCTGAAAAAAGTGCCATGGTGTGTGACAAGACCGAGAATGCTGGATGATTGATGATTGGGGAGACATTGGTTGGTGAAGAGGAACAATTCGTGGTGATTGATGAAGTTCGTGTGGAGAATAACTCTAGGAGAAATGGACTTCGTGAGGGGCTCGGGGCTCTCGATGGTGCGTGGAGAGTGGTGAG
>GL379836.1:41294-58628 GCA_000143925.2 Caenorhabditis brenneri | reverse complement strand
TCGATGTTCTTTCTAATAAAGTCACACGTTTTTCGTGTTCCCTCCGTCCTAAAAGAAGAAGAAGAAGTGCGAGAAGACGCTAGAAGAAGAGAAAAGAAGAGCACAAAAAGAGCAGAAAAAGGGAAAGAAGACTGAGAGCCCCGTTTTGGGATGAGGGACGGAAGGGAGGGGCTCCTCTTTTACTCCCAAGTGGGCGGAGCCTGATATCCGGGACGGAAGGGGGAGGACACCCAGAATATTTGGTCCTTGGGAAGGTTTTTTTACAGGGAGGCGGGAATAATGGGAGTTTGGAAAAAAACCAGTGTCAAGACAGTCAAAATAAGGCAAAAACCAAGTTGTTAGCCAGAACAAGAGACGCAGACGACTAGACAGTCAAGCTTCTCTGCGTCTCTTACTCTTTTATCGCTAAACTTCGAAACCTCGTATTTTCGCTCTAAATTGAGCTAAAAACTTGGTTCCTAGTGCATTCTGAGGCCGTATTCATGAACATTTACAGAATGTAAATGCAGTGTTAATTTCACTTACACGTGGAAAATTTAACACTGCATTTACATTCTGTAAATGTTCATGAATACGGCCTCTGATTGTCGTGAACTGGGATGTCAGATGACACTCAATTTGGAATTCTAGGCCACGTCCCCGTGGAGAAGTTAGGCCATCAAAGCTGCATAGGCTCTTCAGAACTAGTTTGAGCACTTCCGGGCTCTCCAAACGAGCTGAAATTCATAGAAATCTCTGGAAAATGAGTCTAGAAATGTGTCAAGACGGTCAGAATGATGTGAAAAACAAGTTTCTAGCGGTGACAAGAGACGCAGACGGCCAGACAGTCAAGCTTCTCTGCGTCTCTCATTGTCTTGTCTCCAAACTTTGAAACCTTGTGATTTTGCTCTAAATTGAGCTAGGAACTAGGTTTCTAGTGCATTTTGGTCGTATTGACCTGGGATTTCAGACGACACCAAATTTGAGATTCTAGGCCACGTCCCACAGGGAAGTTAGGCCATCAAAGCTGCCTTTGGATGTCCTAGGAAATATAGGACCATTCATAGGCTCTTCAGGACTAGTTTGAGCATTTTTGGGCTCTCCAAACCGACAGAATTCAACTGAAATCGTTGAGAAATGATTCGATCTACCGAGAGGGTGCTACCCCGTATTAGAACTTCCCGGATTAGAACCACACCATATTTAGGCTCCCAGTTGCGTCCCGGGGTTGATGCTTTGGAAGTACGCTGTTCTAATCCGGCCAGTTCACATCCAGAACAGTTCTGGGGTTTTTTTTCAAGCCAAAAAAATATAAAAATTGTAGAAAGTTGGTCTAAAATTTGAGGAAAAGGGCAGAGGGGAGTGCCACTTTATTAGATGCTTTCAGGTTATCACTGCCGTCCTGACTTCAAATTTAGGCAACTGAAACGGCCATCAAGGTGGCAGAGCCGCCCTTCTATTAGAGGTCCTAAGGACCTAAAACTCCAAAGCTCACGTTCCATAAAAGGATGCCCTTTACCTACTCCTCCAGACCCAAAAACTAAAAAAAAGTGTGGCTGGGTGTGAAAATCCAGTCTCTCTCTCCTTCCCTCCCTCATAAGAATTTTCCATGTGTTTGCATTTGAGATTTGATATGTGCATAATTCACCCCCTCCTTCCATACACCACAAGTGGTCTCTTACTTGCCGAGTCAATTGAAAAGGAAAAGGGAAAGAAATGAAAAAAATGAAAAGAAAGAAGGTCTTGACTCATAGTATTATAGGTTATGAAGACGGAGGGAGAAATGGAGCCGCTTTTATTACTGGGTGGTCGTAAATAGGCAATATGGGGAATGGGGTTAGGGATAAGAAATAATAATTTTGGCAGAGTGGTGGTGGCTTTATTATTTTTTAGCTAGGTATCGTTTATTGAGCACTTATTGGGATTGGATAGCTCAGGAATCTGGTATGATGCTCCTCTATTAGAGGAGCAACTCAACACTGGACATCCGGATGCGTGGACAGACAGACAGACACATGGGTACAACAGGTATACGATCAGACAAACAGATAGACATACTAGGAGCTCAGACAGAAAGAAGGACAGACGGACAAGCAGGCGAACAGACAGACAGACAGTCATACATATCGATAGAAAGTTACTTTGACAGACAGATATTTGGATATCTGAACAGGATGGAAAACAGAAATCCGGACTATCGGACACCAATGCAGACATTCAGACAGACCGACGGACAGACTGACAGACAGATAGATATAAAGGTAGACATATAGACACAGACTTGCTGGTGGTACCTGGATAATTAGGCATCTGGATGTCTGGACAAACAAACAGACAGACAGACAGACACATTTGGATATCTGAACAGATGGAAAAACAGAAATCCGGTCATTCAGACACCAAGATAGACATACAAACAGAGTCAGACAGACAGGCAAACGGACATGCGGACCGACAAACAGATTATCAGACAACCGGTCGGGACCTGGATATCTGGACAAACAGACAGACAGAGATACAGGCAGACATACAGACAGACATACAGACATACAGACAGACATACAGAAAGACATACAGACAAACATACAGACAGACATACAGACATACAGACATACAGACAAGCAGACGGAAAGACTGCATACAGGCGTGTTTGCAGACTCGGCATTTCGACGAGCGGAAATCCAGACATTCGGATATCAGGACAGACAGCCAGGCTTCCGGAAATTTGAGAATGCCGGAAAAACACATATTCAGACAAGCAGATATCTGGACAGGCACTTCAACACAGGGACATCCCGGCAGACATCTGGATATCTGGACAGACGAAACATTGTGGACAGTCAGGCGTTCGGGCATGTGAATATCTGAACAGAAAGAAAAACGGACATCCAGACATTCAGACACTAAGACACAAAAACACATTCGGAATATAGCTAACTTCCTGAATACACCACATCTTACGGTAATTTGCGTCTTCGTGCGCGCCAAAAAATTTCTTTCAAGACATTTCATAGAGGATTTTTGTCAAAGAAACACTAATTACCCTCCGATCCCTTTCCCTATGTTCCCATCCTGTCCAAAGATCTTAGAAGCTTCCACTCCCCCCAATGACACCCAATAATAGATAGTTTAAAAGCCTACAATAGTACACACACTGTGTAAAGTGTGTGTGTATGGGAAATCTCCTGCAAATAAAAAAAAAACGAAGGTGAACAAGACTGTTAATGAGGAAACAAGTTGATTTATAGAGGAGGAAAAGGGAAGGTGAGAAAGTACATAGCTACAATCGGAGGGGGTAGATTTCATTGGGAGATTAATTTATTAGTGAAGATGGGGAGAAGGAATGAAGTGACAATTGACATGGTGAAGGTTGAAGTTGGAGGAGATTAAAATGAATCAAAGGAGATGGGAGATGGAGGAAGCAAAGATATTTTTAGAATGGAAATCTAGAATTGGCACATAAAGTTAGGGTCTTTAGGTTTTCAGAATTTGAACTATCTGATAATGTTAAATATAATATATCTTAAGAAGCACTACAGTAACTTCATAAAAACTACAGGAACCCAAAGCAGATACAGAAAACAGATCAACTATTCAGGAAGGTCCGGGCCCCTCAAGAAGAATCGTCAAGAAATTCTGTAGAGGCTCAATGTTCAGAGCATTATATCTCAACTGTCTTTAGAGCTATTGAAAAATTTTTAACTGATAAAATGTTCAACTTTTACAGCTTAATATTTCTCTAGCTGACCGCTTTTTGAAAAATTCAGAGGCAACTGAGATATGCTGTTCTAAACATGTATTAACCCAATTATACATGACCTACCAGTACTTCATGTTCATAGCAGCATATCTCAGTTGTCTTTAAAGCTATCAAAAAGTTTTCAACTAATAAACTATTTAAAATTGTTTGATCAACATTTTTTTAGTTGACAACTTTTTGATAGCTCTGAAGACAATCAAGATATGCTGCTCTAAACATATAGAAAAGCAAAAACACAGGATAACCCAGTGCTTTATGTTCATATCAGCATATCTCAGTTGTCTTTAGACCTATCAAAAATTTTTCAACTGATGAAATGCTCAAACGTACTGCTGAAACATTTCTTTAGTTGACAACCTTTTGATAGCTCTCAAGACAATTAAGATATGCTGCTCTGAACATAAAGTATTGCCTACCGGGTCCATCGGAACTTTCTGGAAGTCCTGCCGATTTCCTGAGTTTTTTACATTTATGTAGCTTCTTCAGGGTTACTGTAATCCTGTAGGGCTACTATAGTAGCACTAGGGTTCTTGCAGTACCAGCAAGGGTACTGCAGTACTAATACAAGTGCTGCAGAACTAGTAGAGCTTCCTTATTATCTGTGGAGTTACAGTAGTGGTACTAGGATTACTGTAGGCTAAGCAGGGATTACTGTGACCGCAAAACTAAAACATAGAAAGTCTTTATGAGTTTCTTAGACCTTTACCCTTCGGTATCAGACCTAAACCTTTCGGTGCAAGAAAAACCGTTGGACCTCTAACAGAGTGGCCCCTGATCACGGTGTTTGAAAATCTGAAACCACGAAGTCTGAAAATCTTGAAGAAAAATGTTAAATCTTGAAAATCTCTAATCTTGAAGCTTGAAAATCTCAAATCACGGAAATCGTTTGCTCCAAATCCCAGGTGCCGCTCTATTGAAGGTCGCAAAGACACCGGATACACTTCAAAGCTGTCAAAAAACCCATTTTTCACTTTTCTGAGAACTCAAAAGTACTCGTTTTCCGTAAAACTAAAAATGACACTTTTCACTTCAAATCCGTCAATTTTCCCCCCGGCCCGTTCGCACCCCATAATTTTCATGTCTCCCTTCAACGTGGTGAAGTGAGGAGACTCGAAAAATATTGGTTGCCAAAGAACTTTTTGTACGATTTTGCCATCTTCCATGGAAAGGGATTTAATCGACGAGGCGAAGGAATCCCTAAAAAGTGTGAAGAAGATGATTGCGGAAGTGTTTGGAGAACCCGTTCTGTGTCTAGAAGATGTTAACCGAACGGCGTTGCGTAACTGTTTTTTTAGATGCCGATGAATTTGAAGATGATATCTCGTAGCGTAAAATCCATTCAAAAGATTCAAAATCGTGAAAAAAAATGGTGAAAAATTCATACATACAAACAACAAAACGATTACATCAAAAGAATTAATATCCTGGAGCGGTTCTTGGTGGTGGGCAGTGATCGCAACCGCCTCCCTCTCCTGGAGCTCCGGCCTCTCCTTGCTCTCCGGCGGCTCCTGGCTGTCCTGGAGCTCCGTCGGATCCGGCGTCTCCAGCTGGTCCTTGTGGTCCGTCTTGTCCTGGTTGTCCAGCTGCTCCTGGCTGTCCATCGGTTCCTGGGGCTCCTGGAGCTCCGGCTGGTCCTGGTGGGCCTGGTGGCACGGCGACCTCCTCAACAACTCCTGGTTGTCCGTCTTGTCCTGGCTGTCCGGCTTGTCCGTCTTGTCCTGGTGGTCCTTGTGGTCCGTCGTTTCCTGGTGCTCCTGGCTGTCCGTCTTGTCCGTTGTTTCCTGGTGCTCCTGGGTTTCCGTTTGGTCCCTTTGGTCCGGCGTTTCCTGGTGGTCCTGGTGGTCCGGCTGGGCAGTCGAAGCAGAAGTCATCGGCGGTTGGGACGGCTTCGGCTGGTGCGTCGGCTCCTGGCTGTCCGTCTGGTCCTGGTTGTCCGTCGTTTCCGTCGCGTCCGGCCTCTCCTGGGGTTCCTGGTGGTCCGGCTGGTCCGGTTCCGCATGAGCAGCACTGGCCGCCGGCTTCGGCGGCTGGGGCGGAGACGGCGGCGTCGGTGGAGTACTCGGCTGGGGATCCGTAGCCGGCTTGACGTTTCACGAGCTTTTTGACTCCCTTGATGCGTTCGTATTGTTCGAAGAGGCCGTTGGTGCGGTGGACGCAGAAGTCAACCTGGAAGAATGGAGTGGAATTGACGATCGGGGGGTGGTTCGGGCTGGGACGGTGCGCCGGGTAGTCGGGTGCTGCCTGATCAGTACTTCTAGGTAAGGCGGGGAACCACGATGCGATACTTAGCTGTGCTGTCTGGTCAGGACCTGGAGCTTCGGTTAGTCGGGGCCCCGGGACAGGACCATGGACCCTTTGGCTAGGTTTCAAGCCCAGTCTAGGATCACCGGGACTTGCCTAGACTAGCTGAGAAGCCAGAGTTTCTCACAGTCTGGGAAGCCTTGGGGCTAGCCTAGCTGGGAAGCCCTGGCCTTGCCTAGCTGGGAAGCCTGAGTCATGCCTAGCCTGTAAGCCTGGGCCGGGCCTGGTCTAGCCAAGAAGCGCGGGCCTTGCCTAGCCGGAATGCCCAGGCCTTGTCTAGCTGGGAAGCCTGAACCTGGCTTAAGCCTAGCCTAAGCCTGGCCTAAGCCTAGCCTAAGCCTGGCCTAAGCCTAGCCTAAGCCTAGCCTAAGCCTTGCCTAAGCCTGGCCTAAGCCTAGCCTAAGCCTGGCCTAAGCCTAGCCTAAGCCTGGCCTAAGCCTTGCCTAAGCCTGGTCTAAGCCTAGCCTAAGCCTGGCCTAAGCCTAGCCTAAGCCTGGCCTAGATTCTAGATTTGAGCCTTGCCTAGCCTGTAAGCCAGGCCTATCCCTACTTACCTCGGTCTGAAGAGTGGATTGAACAGTCTGCATGTAGTTGTACAAGGATGGAATTGCCACAATAGCAGTCAGGGTAGCAACGGTACTAAATTCAATTCAAAATTTTGGAAAAATCACCTCAAAACCGCATCCTTACCTGATGCAAATACCGAAGAAGGCGATCTTGCGAAGGCCCTCGGCCTCCTGCATCAACTTCTTCTCGTCCTGCTGGTACATGATAGGAGGCTGTGGTGTTCGAATCTCAAATGAAACGATGCCATTTCGGGGGTGGCATCCCCCTTATATACCCAACTTTAAACTGTCTAACGAGCCGCTTCTTCGCAACAGGTCACTACTGAAAAACGCGGCGTCGCGCAGGTGTCTTATGCAGTTCAGCGTAACAAAAACAGAAGGCTTATGTCTGCGTCGAGGGTCTCTGCGGATTCTGCAGTGTATCGTGTTGCCGGTAGGTTTTTTTTCGGTTCTCTCTCTCTCTTTCTTCCCGCCTCCTCCTCCTCCTAGCTGCTAGCTGATTTTCGATGAACCTGTGAAACAAATGATGGTATCTTTCGGATGAGATAGACATCTCTTTTTTTCGCCACCGTTTTTTGACGCCTCGTAATGTTTAAGCTTTCTGTTAAATGGCAAATAAATTCTCGAAACATTACAGCATGTATAACACGATTTACAGCTTTTCAAAGGGAGATCGGTATCATGTAGTAATCTGTCAAATCTTTCTTCTTTACTGAAAAAAAAAGAATTACCTGATCAAAAATCGGTCTTGGAGAGGAAGGAAAAAAGGGGAAAGCTTCAAACATACACACCAAAGTAAACGGAGAAACTTGCCGCCTACGAGTGATATCAATGAGTAATACTTGTTAAACAATCAGGTGTACTTTTTTATAACTTCAGGAAATACGAATCTAGGAGTAAATTTCGGGAAGAATTAATGTTGAATGGTGGAAGAACGGCAAAAAACCATGCCGGAAAATATTTTCAGCCTAAATTCAGTCGGAAGTCAGCGAACTAACGTGGCATACAGAAGCCTCAGATTATCTTTGCTAAGAACAGTTCTATCTTAAAAACCATCGAGGTTAGGTAAAAATAATCAGTTGAAGATTAATAGAAAATACAGCTGCCTAGATTTTTGTAGTACAAAATATTTTGGCAGCTATCATGCCTGATAGGTTATGGTCGACAGAAGTAAGGAACCTGACACTATGACCGGTAAAATTTTCAGATGTGTAGAATACCCTACGTTTTCCACCTATGAAAAATCAATGTTTGCACCAATTTGCATCATGAAAGTTCGACAGCATATGCACCTTTAAGGTGACTTTTGTTCAATTTCCACAAGAACCTTACATGGCCATCGTGAAGGTTCTTGATCGAAACTGATAGGTTCAAAAATTTTCGCTGCAAGACCCCGAAAATCGAAATTGAGAGAAAATTCCAGAATTAGACATGGTTGAACTGATCTGAACCGACTCAAAGTCCTGGTTCTAACTGTCTAGATTTCATTGAATTCGGACAAAATTTAACCAAGATACGGCATGTTCATGCGCCTTTAAAGTAAAAATCAAAAAAGTTTCAAATATAATCGTGGTTATACTTGTTTGAACCGGTTCTAACTGCCGGTTCTAACTGTCTAGTTTTCATTGAATTCGGATCAAAATTGAATGAGATACCGCAGTTTTCACATTTTCGTGGCGGGACCTAAATCTCAAAACTTTTCCAACCCTAGTCAAGATTATACTCATTCGAAACGACTTGAACTGCTGAATCTATCTGTCTAATTTTCATTCAATTTGGATCAAAACTGTCCGAGATACGCTATTTTATGTATTTTCGTGGTGAACCCAAATTTTAAAAATTTTCCAAACCTAGCCATGATTATACTCATTCGAAACGACTTGAACTGCTGATTCTAAATGTATAATTTTCATTGAACTCGGATCAAAACTGACCGAGATACGGTGGTTTTTTATTTTCGTGGTGGGACCCAAAACATCGAATTTCAGAAAAAACTCGGAACCTAACCATGATTACACTCATTTTAACCGACTCAACGCGCTGGTTCTAACTGTCTAAATTTAATTGAATTCAGATCAAAATTGAACGAGATACGGTAGTTTTTGTATTTTCGTGGTGAGACCTACCGCTGCGCTTTCAAGGTAGTCTTAACTTTTTCTGAACTCCACCACGGCTCATTCTATGTAGAGTTACCGTACTCCTCTGGAAAAAACTCTAATACTTTCAATTTCAACTTTCAGGATCCTAGAATTCCTGTCCCCTCAAAAAAACCAAGGATCAGTGCCAATTAGTCCATTATGAAAACAAAACCGAAATGTCCGGGTGAGAACTAATGTTTCTTGATAGGCTTCTGTGTGCTCATGTGCTCAGCCACCCCATCTCACACCGGCCATCATGCCGTCGCCGCCACAACCAAAAAGAAATCTCAATTTCCGTTTTTTTTTCTTCCCTACCGGCGCATCACTCCTCATTTATTATCTATCGGAGGCGAGAAAAATGAGGATATTTTGTGGTGATGGTTGATAATGATCAAATGCGATTATCACTCTCTCTTCTCGAGTAGTTTCTCTCCTTTCTCTCTCCTCTCCCTCTCTTCCCCGGGGACGGCCACCGCCTCTTCTTTTTTGTGCAAACAATGGGCATGTGCTCCCACCCCTGGAGGAGGTAGTCCTGGACATTCAGTACGTATTAGACGGGAGTCGTCTGCCAAACGACCACTTCTAGAGAGGCTGAGCATGATGCGGACGAGAACGACTACTTTAGTTTTGGTGGTTATTGCTTTGGTGCTTGTTCATACGGTACTTTTTTTGAGTTTTGGGGGGATATGGGAGATCGGTGTCTTACTGTAGTTCCTAAGCTTCTTACTTTCTAATTTCGGCCGTTTTTGCCAAGCTTTGCTTGGTGGTCCCAAGGTGTCCGAGCTTAGTTTCTTGACTGGTCCCGAGGTGTCCGAACTTAGTTTCTTGACTAGGCCCGAGGTGTCCGAGCTTAGTTTCTTGACTAGTCCCGAGGTGTCCGAGCTTAGTTTCTTGACTAGTCCCGAGGTGTCCGAGCTTAGTTTCTTGACTAGTCCCGAGGTGTCCGAGCTTAGTTTCTTGACTAGTCCCGAGGTGTCCGAGCTTAGTTTCTTGACTAGTCCCGAGGTGTCCGAGCTTAGTTTCTTGACTAGTCCCGAGTCCGTTTTGGCCCGGCTTGAGTCCATTTTCGCTTGGATCCGGCTTAGTAAGACTTGGTTCTTATCTTCCCGGGCTCTAGTTCTTTTCGACCAGGCTACAAAATTTCCTAGCCGGCCTGGAGCCCGATCTGACCGGGCTTGAGCCCAACCCAGCCAGGCCTAGCTCCATTTTGACCAGGGGTGGTTCAGACTCAACAGACCTTGTGAAATTACATTTTCAGAGATTTCTGGTCAAAATCTGACTTGCTCGGATCATGATCGGAAATCTAAGAACCTTTAGAAACAGGAATTCTCCGAGAGCAGTACAAAACTGTTTGGCACAGTAGCACAACCTCCTCCCGCTCCGTAGACTCTTCTGAAACTAAAATTTTCTTCCAGACCTCTGCCAAAACCCCATCCCGAAGCAAACGCCAATGTGGATGCTCCTCCAAACCTCAGATGTCTTGTAAATGCTCACCCTCCACCTCCACCTCACAACGAGTATGTTCCTGCTCCCCCCTTTCGTAAGTCAACCCCTTTACCTTCCTGAACACCCCTTTTCTTCCGCTTCTAGCTCCTCATCCTCCTCCTCGTGTGGATGTCAGGCATCCTCCTCGTGTGCCAACTCGTGTCGTTCGACATGCCGCCCGTCGTGCTCGTCTTCCGGTGGCGGATTCGGGTGTCGCATGAATTGTCAGAATACGTGTGTCAACGCATGCAACAAACAATTCGCGTAAGATTTTTATCTAGATCTTTTGGAGTGAATTTTCATTGTAATCTGACGGCAAAAAACCAAAAGACCATTATTTCAGGCCATCTCCCGCCCCGACTTCCGCACCTATCCAAATTCAGGTCAAAGCTCAAAGCCAGCCATCAGTGGTCCGAGCAGTCGCGGGACAGTCTTGCCTATCCGACTGCAACTCCCAGGTACCCCTACCCTGAAAACTAGTAAATTAAAAAAAAAACTTCCAGTGCTCAAACGTTTGTCAACAAAAACAATACGGGTCGTCGCAATGTGCGAGCTCTTGTAATCGATCGTGCTCTCGAGTTTGTCAATCAAACCCTTCACAAAGCGGCGGAGGTGCTGGAGGAGTAGCGCAGACCACAACACAAGCGCCGTTGAAGGTAGTTTTTTGGGGTTTTTGGGAAAGTGGTTTTGGCAGTTATTGAAGGCATTTTGTCAAGATTTTGGCTAGGCTTGGTCTGGTTCGGGTCAGGCCAGGCTTATGCCAGGGTTAGGCCAGGCTTAGACCAGGCTTAGGTCAGGCTTAGAGAGGCTTAGGCCAGGCTTAGGCCAGGTTTAGGCCAGGCTGAGGGCAGGCTTAGGCCAGGTTTAGACCAGGCTTAGGCCAGGTATAGACCAGGCTTAGGCCAGGCTTAGACCAGGCTTAGGTCAGGCTTAGGACAGGCTTAGGCAAGGCTTAGGCGAGGCTTAGGCCAGGCTTAGGTCAGGCTTAGGCCAGGCTTAGGCAAGGCTTAGGCCGAACAGGCTGAGCCTGGCCCGGACTGGACCAACAAGGGCCGCTCGACTATACCGATCTTGTTGGGCCTATACTGAATGAGCCTGGCTTATCGACCTTGGGCTAGATACAACTAGGGTTTTAGCTACTAAGCCTCGCTTCTAGCTACTAAGCCTCGCTCTAGCTACTAAGCCTCGCTTTGCTGAGCCTAACCTCATCCCAATTTTGTCTGATATCCAGCTACCCTCCTCTAAAGTCACCTCTCTTTCAGGTAAGCATCAAAGTGCTCGACGACGGTGCCAACTGTATGTCCACTTGCTCGGACACTTGTCGCTCCTCGTGCTCCAACCGGGTCTCGCAATCCACGTGTGACGCCACGTGCCAGAACACGTGCTCCACAATGTGTCCTCAAGCGGCTCCCGCTCAGGCTACTACTACCACTAATGCACCAATCAAGATTAAGATACAGGTAATTGCTTTTAGTGGGGGGACAAGTGTTAGTATGAGTGCTCAGGTGCAACAACAACAACAACAACAAAGTGCTCCACAACAGGTGCAGCCCCAGCAGCCGCAAGCCTCTCAACCAATCACTCAAACCGTTCCTGCTCCTCAAGCGCCGCCACAGCCGGCTCCACAACAGGTGTGAAGGGCTTTTTTATACTCAAAGTGCATTGCTCAGAATAAAATTTCAGCCTCAAAACTGCATGTCCCAGTGTCAAACCGGTTGCACCAACTCCTGCGCTCAATTGTCCACCCCGCCAACTGAGGGGTGTCCTGCAAGTTGTCAGAACACGTGTCGTGACGTTTGTGCTCCAATTGTGGCATCTCAACCGAGCACACCATCTCCACAGAGCTACCCGGTGCTGTTGGATCCACAGCAGAGGTGAGGCTAGATGCTCTCGCTGTCTGCCCTATACTTCAACTTTGAAGACGCATATCTCAAAAAGGGGAGGAGCTAGAAAAAAGGTGTCAAGAGCAAAATTGTAGAGTATAAAATTTGAAGCATCTTTGTAGTTGCTGACTTTTTTCCAGCTCCGCCCCTTCACGAGATATGCGCCTTTAAAGTCGGTTCACCTTGGAAGACTCTAGGTCGCCAAACTTTTAAAGTGCGTATCTCAAAAAGGGGCGGAGCTGGAACAAATTTACCAACTACAAAAATGTAGAGCACACAATTTTGAGCAACTTTGCGGTTAATTACTTTTTTTTAGCTCCGCCCCATTCTGAGATATACGCCTTTAAAGTTGCTTCGCTTTGGAAGGTTTTGTTTCTAGGCTTATCTAGGCTCATCTTGGCTTGTCTAGGCTCATCTAGGCGCGTCTAGGCACCTCTAGGCCTGTCTAGGTTCGTCTAGGCTTGCTCAGGCTTGTTTAGGCTTGTCTAGGGTCGTCTAGGCTTGTCTAAGCTTGGTTAGGCTCGTCAAGACTAGTCTAGGCTTGGTTAGGCTCGTCAACGCTATTCTAGGCTTGTCTAGGCTGGTTTAGACTTCTCTAGGCTCATGTAGGCTCATCTAGGCTCGCCTAGGCTCGGCCAGGCTCCTCTAGTCTTGTCTAGGCTCGTCTAGGCTTGTCTAGGCTCATCGGTTCTTTCCTAGTTTCGAGGTCCCTTCGAAAAAAAGAGGTCCCTTCAAAATAAAAAGGTCCCATCAAAATAAAAAGGTCCCTTTAAAAAAAAGTCCCAAGATCAAAAAAAGGTCCCAAGATAAAATAAAGGTCCCAACCAAAAAAGGTCCCATGATACGAAAGAGGTCCTAAGATGAAATAAAGGTCCCAAAATTGTTCGCCCTAGTTCAGACCCATAAAGCGGTCTCGAAATGTCCACTAACAATCAGAAGTTTTCTATGACTCTTCAAAGCGATAATCTGCTTGTGGGTAAAACTAAATTTATGTATAGGCTGAATCAAAAAGTATAAGAAAATACGACTCTTATCCGTTTCCCGGGAATTTTTTTTTGGAACTCATACACGAAACCCGGGGCCCTAAAATACCGTAAAAACCGTAATAGAAGCCTACCTGTGATAGAGGGCCACCTTTTTGAAAAAGCCTACTTTCGATATGGTTTTTGTAACATTATTTCCATTTTTGCACTATTTTTTTCGCAAAACTTTTGTTTCTCTCTTCGAAAAATAAAAACGCATGGGCTTGTATAACAGTATTTACGGTAATATACGGTACTCATGAAAGACACCCCAGGCCATATGATGCCTTTCAAATTTAGAGAAAAACCCGAGACTCTAAAAAAAACTTTTCCGTCTCGAAAAATATTTTGCGGGATTCCTACTCGATTTTGTGCTCAGAAAAGCTTTTTTGTTGCATTCCCTAAGCCTGTTCCGGTTGTAGCCCAATTCATTTGCTCTTCGAAAGCGTAAAACACCACTATTGAACCAGGCTTAGGAATCACACAGCCTAGGTGACATGATTTGGAGAAAAATCGGTATGGAAAAATTTTTTTGAGTCCCGGATATTTCTCAAAATTTGAAAGGCTCTCCAGGGCCGAAGCATGGGTCCCGTATATTATTTTAGAACCCCGGGTATCGTATGTGAGTCTCAAAAAAATACCCAGAAAACGGATAAGAGTCGTATATATACATAAGTTTGGTTTTACCCACAAGCAGATTATCGCTTCGAAGAGTCATAGAAAACTTCTGATTGTTAGTGGACACTTCGAGACCGCTTCATGGGTCTGAACTAGGTCGAACAACTTTGGGACCTTTATTTCATCTTAGGACCTCTTTCGTATCTTGGGACCTTTTTTGGTTGGGACCTTTATTTTATTTTGGGACCTTTTTTTGATCTTGGGACCTTTTTTTTCTATGGGACCTTTTTATTTTGATGGGACCTTTTTATTTTGAAGGGACCTTTTTTTTTCGAAGGGACCTCGAAACTAGGAAAGAACCGGCTCATCTAGGCGTAACTAGGCCTGTCTAGGCCCATCTAGGCTCTTCTAGGCTCTTTCAACTGCTCTAGGACATTCAAACGCATCAAAACCGCAATTTCCCATTTCCAGATGCTCCTCGGAATGCCAATCCGTGTGCCAACTCGCCTGCGTCACCCAAAAATCCTCCCCACCATCCAGCTGCCTCGACAAGTGTTCCCCACAATGTGATTCCGCGTGCACCAGTCCCCAAGTGCAACGAAACTCCGCCCAGTTGTTCACGCCACCCGCTCAGGAGCAGGGACCAATCAAGATCAATATTTCCTTGGCTCCACTGAAACCCTCTGCTTCAACATCTAATTCTTCCTCTTCTCCAGCGCCTTCTACCTCGCCATAGACACCTAATTTTATTTGATTAAGTTATTATTTATTTTATTTATTTATTAACCCAAAAGTCTTTCAAAAATTATTCTTTTATCAAAAAGAAACGAACATAAATACAAATAAAGATTTTTTTTTCCAAAAAAAAAAGCGACCACGGTGAATAGATACTATCCAAGGGGACCCGTTTCGATAGCGGAAGTAATGAGAAAAAATATCTAGAAAAAAAATTCGATAACCCGGTTGCAAAATCGAAAAAAAAAACAATCAAACTTCAGGAGGCGGCGGATTCGGTGGATTATCCATTGGTGGGGAGAGGGCTCGAGGGGCGGGGGCTCGTATGAATTTTCCCAACGTGGAGTTTTTGGATCTCTTGGAGACTATCGAGGTGGCAGAGCCTGTGGAGGGTCGAGAGTCGGGAGCAGTGGTGCTGAGGGCCGTGGCGGTGACGGTGGAGGCCGAGGAGGTGATGGAGATGGATCTGGAAGTTAAGGGGGAATTATGAGGCCGGTTTAGGCTCGTATTTTTTTTCTAGGCTCATCTAGGTTTGTCTAGGCCTGTCTAGGCTTGTCTAGGCTTGTCTAGGCTTGTCTAGGCTTGTCTAGGCTTGTCTAAGCTTGTCTAAGCTTGTCTAGGCTTGTCTAGGCCTGTCTAGGCTTGTCTAGGCTTGTCTAGGCCTGTCTAGGCTTGTCTAGGCTTGTCTAGGCTTGTCTAGGCTTGTCTAGGCTTGTCTAGGCTTGTCTAGGCTTGTCTAAGCTTCTCTAGCCTTGTCTAGGCTTGTCCAGGCTTGTTGGCGCTAAACCTAGCAAGACCTATTGGACTTGACCTAGCAAGACTTTGTACATGGCCTGCTAGATGGGATCCAAGCCTAGGTCGGGCCTTTCCCCCGTCAAGCAAGACTAAAGGCTGGTCAGTTAAGCCTCAAACCTATACAAGCCCTCTTAGCCAGGCCGAAACCAAGCCCAGACAAGAAAACCTAGCCCCCAAACTCACTTCCTCGACGCGGCCGACCCCGGTTTGCTGCTAGTGCTCGCCTCCCCTGTCGGAGGCCTTGAACCTTCCGATGACCTTCTTGGAACAGCAGAACTAGTAGATGGACCCGCTTCTTCTGGAGGTGGCAACGGATTCTCCATCTCTATCGCCGTCGAATCCGCCCTCCTCGCCGTACTTGGAGCATTTCTCGCGGTGGTTACCGTACTGTTCACTGGCAACGGGGCCACTTGATTGTTGAAAGCAGGGCCACTATTCCGTTTAGGCGGACCTGTACCGTTGCTATTCGTAGCGTTGTTTCGATGATGAAGTACATTTCCATTGCCATTAGGGGTGCCGTTGCCGTTGGCCATGGCAGCTGGAAAATGAAAGGGTTAGGAGGCCTCAGGGGGGGAGCTTGAGGTCGGCAATGATGGTGTTTGCAGACTCGGCAACGTATCTTACGACGTAAGTTAGACTGCCGTAAGATATAGCGCTTTGACCGCAAACACTTCAACCTCAGAACGCTGAACATTACCTCCATTAGTCTGTGCATAGGTCTCCTGCTCCTCCTGCCTTTTTTGTTTCGCCGCCTCCATTCTCTTCTGTCGACTCTTCTTCTTCGCCAGCATCTTCCACTTTGTGATGGCTTTGGTGACGGTTTGGAATGTTCTGGAATTGAAAATTTCTGATAGTATGGCAGGTTCACCCCATACTACATTCCCCGAGCGGCATTTATGGCTCTTAGCAAACTGTACAGGGTGGCCTCTATCCTAAGTTTAGTGTAGGTTCGAAACGGCATAACTCAGTTAGTTTTAGAGCTATAAAAAAGGTTTCAACTGGAGAAATGTTCAAAATGTGTTAGTTAATATTTCTTCAGTTGAAAATTTTTTTGATAGCTCTTAAGACAGCTGAGATATGCTGCTCTGAACAAGGAGGACTAGATGGTATTGTAATCTCTTTTGCTGCATGCTCAAGGCAGCATATCTCAGTTGGTTTTAGAGCTATTAAGAGTCATTGTCCGAGAAACTCGATCATGCCATGTAACACATCTGCCAAAGTTGACCGAATGACTTGATTTTTGGTATGATGGGTCCCTATGATGACCTCATTAAAAAACCACTTTAGAATTTAGGCTCCGCCCCTTTTGTCCAGGAGAGAATTTTCCAGAAAGTCGAAAATGGAAAATTTCCAAAAATTTAGATAGGCTCAAAAACTTTTCAGATTCAAGTTTTTGACTTAATTTTGAGTAGTTTTCGTGTTGACAACTTTTTCTAAACTCTTCGTTCAACACCCAAAAAATTCAATTTTCGAAATTTTTTTCCGAAAATCTCGATTCCCCAAACATTTTATTACTTGGCCCCGACGGGAGACATAGTTAATTTTTACCGTTTTGGTACCGGTCATTGATTCCCAGATTATTAGAGCAAACCCCGAGGACCTTCTTGTTTAAATATAGCAAAATGTACGATTTTTGAGTGAAATTCCATGATACCCCCCCTGTGGTGAAAAATGTGATGGTCTCGGATCGGGCTAATATTTCATTTTTGAGTTACCCACATCGAGACCTTTTAGATCCCAAAATATGAGCTTCCAATGTTCCGTTTTGTTTGAGTACCAAAACCACCCCAAATCGACCCTCCAGAAAGCACCTCAAATATCGGATTTTTTTCTTCCGGCGCCTGTAACTCAAGAACCGTTACAGCTAGAAAAAAGTTTTGTACTAACAAAATGTAGATAATTATACATGTCAAAAGTCTTTAGTTGATGACTTTTTTGTAAATGCAGTGGTTGTTGAGATAGGGGCTATATACTTCACAGAACCTGGTAAATTAATGTTGCCAGCTTTTGCTTGAGCCGTTGTATCTCAACAACCACTGCATTTACAAAAGT
>GL379836.1:17055-40235 GCA_000143925.2 Caenorhabditis brenneri | reverse complement strand
AATCGAGATTTTCTTTTTCAAATTTCGAACATTGAATTTTTTGGGTGTTGAACGAAGAGTTTAGAAAAAGTTGTCAACTCGAAAACTACTCAAATTAAGTCAAAAACTTGAATCTGATCAGTTTTTGAGCCTATCTAAATTTTTGGAAATTTTCCATTTTCGACTTTCTGGAAAATTCTCTCCTGGACAAAAGGGGCGGAGCCTAAATTCTAAAGTGGTTTTTTAATGAGGTCATCATAGGGACCCATCATACCAAAAATCAAGTCATTCGGTCAACTTTGGCAGATGTGTTACATGGACTCGCCCTGTATGGTCGAGTTTCTCAGACAATGACTCTTAAAAAGTTGTCAATTGAAGAAATGGTCAAAATTTTTTGCTCAACATTTCTTTAGTTAAACATTTTTTGATGGCTCTTAAGACAGTTGAGATATACGGCTTCAAATATACAGTGTTTTTTATTGTAAGCAACTCTCGCGATTTGGTTGGAAAAGGCTCTTTTTAGTCAAGTTTTTCGAATTTTCGGATGCCGTAATAATGAAAAACTGTATTTACCTCGTCGACAACGGCTTCTCCAGCACATATCTAGCGACATTGGTTCCAGCCAGTCCGTGCTCGATGACGTCCGCTCCGATTTGTTCTTCGTAATCGGTGACACGAAGTCCGAGTGGACTCTTACTGATCAGCTAAATTAAATAAATTATATTCCCCGCCTAATTTTAAACAATCAACTCACAAAAAGCGCCAGAAACCCGGTGGCAGCCGAGTAGATCAAAATAGTGGCAGTGCATAATAACTGGACTCCTAGGAGCTCGAAACTCCACGAGTACAATAGACCAGACATATTGTTCGTAGCACTGGTCTAAATTTCAGAAGTTAAAGCTCTAGGAGCACAGTGAAACTAACCAAGTACTTATCCTCCTCACAAAAGATACCTACAGCAATCATTCCCCAAATGGAGGATGTCAAATGGATGGGCACTATTCCGACGGGGTCATCGATATGTAGACGTTCTAGCAGTGGAAGCACTGCTATCGAGAATACAGATGATATTGACCCGATTACAAGGGCGTGCCATGGACGGGATACTGCGCAGATTGCTGGAATAAGAGAGGGGTTGGAAGCTGGGACGAGGTGGCGGAGTCAAGGGCCCCTGATAGTGAATCGGAGAAGAAAATCAGGTCATGTTGCTCCAGGGCTTTTGATTTCGCTTTTGAATGAGCAAAAAGGCGCAGCTCTCAGATTTCAAAACCAAAAGCTAGGTTAAAAACATTTTTTTTTGTGCCAGGACCCAAAAACGTTTTTTTTTCTCAAAAATTTTGAAACCTAATCATGATTATACTCTTCTGAACCGTCTTAAGCTGCTGAATTCAAAAATTTGAGTTTTGTGGGTCTTGGAGAGAAAATAGACAGGGGTACGGTAGTTTCATCTATCTAGAAATGAGCCACAATCTTGTTAGGACCCAAAAACTCAAAACAATTTCAAACCTAGACGTGATTATACTCATTCAGACCGTCTTGAAGAGTTGATTTCAAAAATTGAGTTTTATGGGTCATTAAGAAAAATTGGCTGGGGTTACAGTAGATTTATACATCTGGAAATAGGTACTAGGACCCCAAAATCGTGCCAGGACCCAAAAACTCAAAAAATTCAAACCCAGTCATGATTATACTTTTCTAAACCGTATTGAGAAGGTGATTTCAAACAACTGAATTTCAGGGGTCTTGAAGAAAAAATAGCCAGGGTTACGGTAGATGTATCTATCTCTAGAGAAGTGAGCCGCAAGACCCAAAAACTCAAAAAATTCAAGCCTAGCCATGATTATACTCCTCTGAACCGTCTTGAACAGCTGATTTCGAAAATTTGATCTTCGTGGGTCTTGGAGAGAAAATAGCGGGGGTTATGGCAGATTTGACCGCCCGAAATCCCCCCATAACTTTGCTCACTTTCAACATTTTGATCCCGTTTTTGGACTAAAAATTGTAGAATTTTCAGATTTACCAGTTCTGTCAAAATCATAGTCTCATAATTTTTTTCTAGGCTGTGGATTTTCTTTACCGCTTGCTTAATCACCAAACTGATGCAATAACGATTTCTTTTTTCCTCAAAACTGATTCAAATTTGAATGCCCACCAAAACAAAAAAAACCTTCGGAAAATGAAAGAAAAAAGCAATTACACCCGAAAAACTGACTGAAATTTGAATTTCCGCCAAAACAAGTAAACAGCACACACTACGACTGACACCCTCACGACTATTTACAGAAATCTTGCCCAAAGAAAAACTAACCTGTGATGGAAACAATCGACGATAGGATCCCATTAATCAAAAAGTTGACTTGCAACTTTTTCGTCTTCACAAAGCTAATCGTAATCGCCGTCGCTCCACCACCAATCGACGCCATAATCGTCGCCACAGCAGCTCTGGCTCCCAATCTCCACCGTCCACCAGTTATCCCCCAAACCGATCCAGCATTAATACCAAACCATCCCCACCATAACAAAAAAGTTCCGAGCAGAGCATTCGTGGGACTACTCATCTGATGAACACTATCCTCATTGAATCGATTCCTCCGGGGTTTTAGGTATACTGTAGCTATCAGACCAATAATCCCACCGACCATGTGAACAGCTGAGCAGCCGGCAAAGTCGACGACACCTTTCTTGTAGAATACACCCTCTTTATCCCATACCCAATGGGCGGGAAGGGCCTGGATTAAAATAACAATACAACCGAGTAGAATATAGGATTTGAGTTTGGCTCGCTCGGCGACTGCACCTATAAAGTGTTAGTAAATTGGTATATGGTGTTGGGAGACCTTTTAGCGAGGGGGTGAAGTGGGGGGGGGGGGGGGATGTATAGTTTGTAAAGTAAACACCTTTAATAGAGTGGCACCTGATAATTTAAGGTAAAAATGGATTTTTTCAAACCTAGTCATGATTATGCTCATTCGAACGGGCTTGATGCCTTGATTCTAAATATACATTTTTCATTGGGATTGGACCAAAACTAACCGAAATACACTAGATTTTGTGAAATTGCTCAGGATAAAATTTTTTGAAATTTTTTAAAACCTAGTCATGATTATGCTCATTCAAACCGGCTTAATGCCCTGATTCTAAATATACATTTTTCATTAAGTTTAGACCAAAACTAACCGAGATACGGCCGATTTTGTGAAATTGCTCAGAATAAGATTTTTTGAAATTTTTTCAAACCTAGTCATGATTATTCTCATTCGAACCGGCTTGATGCGCTGGTTCCAAATATACATTTTTCATTGAGATTGGACCAAAACTAACCGAGATACGGTAGTTTTTGTGAGATTGCTCAGAATAAAATTTTTTGAAATTTTTTGAACCTAGTCATGATTATACTCATTCAAACCGTCTCAACAAGCTGATCTCAAATTTGCAGTTCTAAATTGCTGTAACGTGGATTTTCACGCTCTTGCGCCTTTAAAGGAGGAGCGAAGGGAATTTTGACCATATGTTTTTATTAGTTTAGAAGAGAGCAGGACCCTTAAGTAGACTACCCACATACACTAAACAGTCAGCAGATAGCTTATATCCAAACTCTAGAAAACTCGAAAAAGAAATTTCAACGTATCCCTATACATGAGTTTAGTTTGAAGAATAGTTTGAAGAATGGTAGAACGTATAGCTATACATGGAAATTTATTTTCAAATTCAAATTTTGAGAAAACTGGACCGAGATGGATTGTCTTATATGGTGGGTTGTACTATCCTTGAGCAGGCCTATCTTTTAAGACAAACTTATTTTTTCCCTTCCGGCCTCCTTTAAACTATACCAAAAACTACCGTATCTCGGTCATCTTTGCTCTCAAGCTGCCGAAATTTTTAGAACGTCAAAACCGTGAATAAGTTTTTTTTCAAAATTTTCGGGACGTACAAACCGTAAATTTTTTTTCGAAATTTTTGACACTTCTGAACCGTAAAAAAACTTTTTTTTTTTGAAATTTTTAGGACATAAAACCAAAAAAAAATTTTTTTTTTCAACATTTTCGGGATGTGTTGTCCACGCAGACTACACGAGCGGTAGTTCGAAAAAAACGGCTTTTTTCATTATTTTTTCGGTTTTTCCCAATGATTTTTCGGCAAGAAACAGTTTTCCGCCAAAAAAAAACCCAAAAAAAATTTCTCGCCGATTTTTTTCGATGCCGGTCGGTTTAATTGTCCAAACTGCACAGCCGTGAGGCAGGAACGTTGCCGCAACGCGACCGCGACGCACTCGAAGATACTAAGAACTCATTCTCTACGCTATTCTGAGCTACCGAAGAGTCTTGGAACTGTACTTAGCCGCGTTGCGGTCGCGTTGCAGTCACTGCAACTTCAGATAACCAGGTGCCACTCAACTAGACTCCCAAAAATCCCTTACCTGAAACGATAGTCGACGCAGTTGTAGCCAACGATAATTGAAAAAGAAAGCTTGCATAGGACCATCCCTCCTGATTAATACTCTCCCTTGTCCCATAATCTCTCGTCGGATCATAGAAAAACTTTCCAAAACCTATATAAGGATTCCGCCACGGTTCATAGTCACCATACGAGAAACCGAATCCGCATGACCAATAGGATAGACCACCGAATACCACATCCACCACGTTCTTAACCATTATATTCACCTCGTCTTTTGCTGATACACTTCCGGACTCGAGGAGACCGAATCCTGGAAAAAAGGGTTCTATGGGCTCTTAGCTCTCCGAGCTGGGCTTTTTGGGACCAAAAGTCCGTAATCTGTCGTGAAGGTGCCACGCTTTGGTGTTTGCGGCCCTGACACCATATTTTACGACAGTTCAGTTCTCCCCTTAGACCTTGTGGACACTTACCAGAGTGCATTGTGAAAATGATAAAGCTACTGGAAATGATCCACACGGCGTCGTCCTGATAGAGTTTGTCCACTTCTGGAGAGTGCACATTTTCGGCGTAGTGATGGATTTCTGAAATAATTTTGATTGGGAAGGGAAAAAGTGTTTGCGTACCCGGCGTCAGATTTGACGAACATTTTTTTTGAGGGAGCCAGGGATTTCGGAAAATTACGAGTTTTTTCTGTGTTTGATTTCGATTAATACGGAATAAAAAACTGCAATTTGACGTGGTGGTGTCTTACACGTGGTGTTTGCAGATTTCACATGATATCTTACGACTTTTTAGGCTATTGAACGCGCCTCCGGGGCTTCGGCAGTTCCGAAAAAAATTTCGAAAAAAGCTTTTTTCTGAAAAATTTCGAAAAAAATTTTGAAAAAATTTTTTTTTCGGAAATTTTTTTTCGAAAATGTCCGAAAAAATTGACAAATTTTTCCGCAAAACCCTGCTCCTGTCTCCTGAAGTTTTGAAATCACGTCAGAAAAAGTATTGGTTTTTGAAAAAAAAGTGAATTCTACGGACCGCAAACTCCAGTATGGGACTTGAGACCTTCCAGGTACTGAAACACTTGTTATAGAGGCTTACAATATTTTCACAGCGGCATATCTCGGCTTTCTTTAGAGGTATCAAAAAATTTTTAACAAATGAAATGTTCGAAATTAAACGATGAGCATTTTTTCAGTTGACCACTTTTTGGTATCTCTAAAGACAACTGATATATGCTGCTCTGAACATAAAGTACTGGGTCTGAGCCTTCTTTCCGTTCAGAGCTGCATAACTCAGTTGTCTTTAGAGATATCAAAACAGGGTTAATTAATAAAATGTTAAGAATGTATTGGTGAGCATTTTTTTGGTTGACCATTTTTTGATAGCTCTGAAGACAGTCGAGATATACTGCTCTGAGCATCCAGTACTGACGAAGGACTAGTTCCAAGATTTATGTATGTAGGACAAGTATCCTTGGCCTACAAATGGACAAAACAACAAAAAGGGTAAAAATGAACAAAAAGGGCGAAAAACCTAAATTCTACCCTGAAAAATTGAAAAAAAAAACGATTGCTAAACTATTCCCACAAGATTTTTGCGCCCAAAATCAACTTTTTACAAATTCAAATAACTAGAAATTCAATGAAAATCGATTGAACTCCCCTTGACCTCGTCAAAAATGAATCAAATGCTCAGAAAACTCAATTCATTGACCTGATCAGAAATGAATTACACTTCCGGATCCTACCCAGTGACTCACCATGAACCCCAACTTTATGATGGCTATCAGTAGAATACTCTGAATTTCTAACCAAAGAATTATAGACCTGCATAACAGGTTCCAAATAAATATTCTTATAAAATAGCAGATTCTCAAGGTGGTTGTTCCCCATATCTGTCGTTATGTTCTTTTTTCTTTCAGTCCTATGTCCCCCCAACCAATATGTAATCACACGTCAAACACATCAATCAGCAGTCTGTCATGTCTTTTTCTAGTCCCAATCCCTTACTTTTCCCTCTGGAGCAGCAGAAGAAATTCCCCAAGTTTTTGGGGTAAAATTGGTCTGCTCCCCCTCTTTCTTTCGACTGGAATTTTCAGAGAAAAAGTAATGGGAAAATCGGGCGGGAGGGGAGACAGAAAAACGAAATTAGATTTTGATTGAGATTGAGATTGAAGGAGGAGGGGGAATTTCTAGATTTTTTTCTACCTAGGTTGCGTTGTGGACTTGGTGGGAAAACGGGGATGGAGTTTTTTTGGAATTTGGAGGTCAAGGAACAGGGTGACAGTTTTTGGGATTCAAAAAAGCCTGCATTTTAAATGGAGAGTTTCTGTAAGGCTCATTTTTGAATAAAATTGAAGAAATTGAAAAAACGTTTTTGTAGATCAAAACATTCTCTATCGATTGGTATAAATATCATATAGGTTTGTATCAGAAAATATAGCTGAAAAACCGGAAAAGTCGAAATCCAAGGGTACAATTTGGGTTTTTCTAATTTACCTGAAATTTTTCTGATCAAACCGTATATGATAATTATACCAATCGATACGGAATTTTTTGATCTACATCATCCAGTTTTCAGATTTTCCAATTTTTGGGATTCTGGAGCCGAAAATTCTCTATCAATTGGTATAGATATCATATAGGGCTATATCATCATATAGGTATAAATATCATCATATAGGGTATAGGGCAAATACAAGAAAAATTCAAAATTTTAGTGAAAAAATCAGTTTTTTCAAGTCTCGAAGCCGATTTTCTGAAAACAACTAGGGGTTTTTGAAATTGGGCGGCGGAAATTCAAAAAATTTGATTTTCCTATTTTCGGGGTCCATTTTCTGAAACAATTCTATATGATATTTATACCAATCGATAGGGTTTTCTTTGTTCTACAATTTGGTACAATTTTCATGTCCTAGAGTTTTTTTTTCGAAAAAGTAATTCTGACTTTGAGGTGGTAATTCATCAATCAGACTTATCAGGATTCGTCAGTTCGAACCAACTCAGTCTTGCTGATTGAACCTTACAGACAAACTCAAAATAAACACTATCTATTTCTAGTACCCAAAATTGAGGTCCTTAGTGAAAAAATATCAGATAAAGTAACGGTCTCACTTGGGTATGTGGTTACGGATCCTCATTAACAAAGTGGATTTTATTGACATATTAGTTACCAAAAATTGCTTATCTACCTGACTGAAAAATCCTCCCCACTGAACCTCATTTTCTAAAAATTGATCTGTTCTTCCATTTCCAGGATCCCCACTTTCCTGGACTTCAATTTTCACCCCAACCAAAATTTTCAAAAAAACGTCAAAAGTAAATACTTACGAACGATTTGCATTGCGGAAGCATTGATGATTGCCCCTTCCGGACCTGCCATCGTATCTATATATTTAAGGTATTCTTCTTCTTCTCTCTCTCTTCTTTCGGTTGTCCTACTCGATCATTGTTTTTTCTTCTTCTTCGTTCTTCTGTCTTTTTTGGAAGTCTGGAAAATGGGAAAAGTTGGAGCAGATTGGGTTGAGAAGAAAGAGAGAGAGAGAGAAAAAAGAGAAGAAAAACAAAAAATGAAATCAAAGAAAAAAGGCGGGGGTCACTCGGAAGTATGGAAAAAGACAGGTGAAAAATGGAAAAAGTCGTAATAAGTGACGATGAAAGGGGGTTAAAATAGAGAAGGAAAAGATTATAGATTAGGGGAAAAAGGTGGAATTTTTAACATCTAAAATTCAGAAGTTGTGAATGAATCATAAAACAATGAAGCATGAAGTGCACATCAAGAGATGTGGGAGGAGAGAAAATGGGTGGTCCCCAAGGATGAAAAGGTTGGTAGGTCAAAAATCATTGATTCTGCAAGTTAGCGTGAAGGTGGGGACGCTTTTCAGACAGTTAAAAAATTTGGCGGGAACTCAAAAATCTAAAATTTTGGTGGGAATTCAGAAATTCAAAAAATCGACGGGAATTCAAAAATTCAAAAAATTGACGGGAATTCAAAAACCACAAATTTGGCGGGAATTCAAAAATTCAAAAAATTGGCAGAAAATCGAAAATTCGAAAAATTGGCGGGAATTCAAAAAAACCACAAATTTGGCGGGAATTCAAAATTTAGAAAAATTGGCGGGAACTCAATAATTCACAAATTGATTGGAACCAACTCAACCCTCCGTGGCCTGAATAACGAAATTTGAAGCTCTCAATGAGACTTTTCCCAAGAAGGCTACACCTTTTTCGTAGCCTCCTTCTCCTCCTGACTAAAAATTCCCATTTGACACCATTCATCTTTTTGCATATAACTCCCCCACTTTTTTCCTTTTTTTTTGTTTTTCTGCTTAGTACTTTGAGCTCTTTCTCTCCTGGTTACCTTATATAATAGTTCTGTTTTCATATTCTCAGTTTCCTATTGTTTTTTTCTTGTGGAAAGGAACATGGAACACCCCCCAAAATATTCAAAAAACAAGGAACAAAGCGATTTTGGTAGGGAGACAAGGAAACAAAAAACATAGATGGCTAGAGGTTAGGAAAAAATTTGAGACCAGGGGGTGTCCGAAATTTTTCGAGGGTCTCCGTCTGAAATTTTAGGAAAACTGCTCGAAACTGAATTTCTACAAACCAGGAGATTACTGGGAAAGACAGTGAGAGCCTTGAGAAACTATAATTTTTTTTTCAGAATTTTTCAGATTTCCTAGGTTTTGTAACACTTTGGTTAGGTGAGTTACTGTCAAATGACGCGTTTTAGGATATGAATTTAGGAGTTCTCCGGAAGGTATTGGAAGGAAACTCCACTAGAGTATGTATCAACGAATTCTGATTTTTGAATTTTCTGTCTTTAGGACCCTAAATTGAATCAAAAGTGTCCTATTGTCCTGCTTTTGACGTCCGCAAGCTAAGAAAATTCGAGATCGAAGAGTCGAATACGTAAAAAAAAAAGTATGAATACCTATTCTGGAGACGTTTGGTCGAGCGTGAAGTAATGAGATTTACGGGAGGGGAAGGATTTTTGGATATTCTAGAAGAAGAGAGTTAAAGAGGAGGCAACAAAAAATGAACTCAGTATAGTGAACACAACAGAAATCGGGATACAAAATAATGTATCTGTATAGTAGACAGGGACAGGTCAGAAGGTATTGGATACAGATTTTCGTATCTCTTGGTTTGAATGATAATGTGCTCTGTGGTGGCTCAAAGTGGGATTGAACGGGCTGGGGAGGGGTGTCTGGAAAAATCGAGTGCTCAGGGATCACATAAGTATAGGTATAAGTGTTATGAAATCCAGGAAATGGACAGGGTCCGTAGTAGTGGGAGGAGCTTGTAAGGGGAGGATGGGACCAAGGGAGCTAGAAGTCCAGGATTTTTGGGTTTTGAGGGGTCCCCAAAAGGTGGAAGGACTTCTGACAAGTTCAGCACGTTTTTCTCCGACAAGCACAGCACGTTTGAGCCCAAACCTAACTATTCCAGGTAGTCTGAGCAAGAGAGAAAAAGAGATCCTAAAAATCAGCTCTTGTTATTTTGAACAATCTCGATTTTGGGCAGATTTCTGATCATTTTAAGCCAAAAACTCATTTTTTTTTTGGGATTGTTCACCGATTCTAGCGATTTTGAGCCCTAAAATCGAAATTCATCATTTTCAGCTCTATTCGAAATCCTACAATACGCGCCTAATTCATCTCTCTCTCTCTCTCTCTCTCTCTCTCTCTCTCTCTCTCTCTCTCTTTCTTTTCAAAAATCTATTTGAAAACCGAAAAAACGAGCACCACAATCAATACTCAATTCATTCTTTTTCTCATAAACCTCGAAAAAAAAATTGCAGGTGTATCCTTCAAATATATATAAATATCAGGTGTATGAGAGTGTGTGAGTGTGAAAACTTTACATATATATTGCACAAAGAGCATTCAGAAGTTTTGGTGGTTAAGTTCTCGGAGCACCGAGAAAGTACTCAATAATGAGAAAAAATTGGAGGGGAGGGAGAAGAAAGTGAAAATTGGTGGGAAAATTGAAAATTTGGGGAATTAAAGCGAGAGAGAGAGAGAGAGAGAGAGAGAAAAAAAAGGTAGGACGCCGAGAAGCTAGACAATTTAGCTTCTCTGCGTCTCGGGGAAGAAAGAAAGAGAGAAAGAAAGAGAGAGAGAGAGAGAGAGAGAGAGAGAGAGAGAGAGAGAGAGATAGATAGATAGAGAGAGGGAGAGAGAGGCGCAGGGAGGCTAGACAGTCTATTTTCTCTGCGTCTCCCTTCCTTGAGGAAGAGAGAGAGAGAGAGAGAGAGAGAGAGAGAGAGAGAGAGAGAGAGAGAGAGAGAGAGAGAGAGAGAGAGAGAGAGAGAGAGAGAGATCGGAACCGTCTGAATTGGCCCCGTTGGCCCAAATTGATCTAGGCAGTCTAAATCGGCCTGAACGGTTAGAATCGGCTCAAATTGGTACAGACGGCCCGATGGGCCCGAATAGCCTGAATCGGCCTAAATTTGTCCAGGCGGTCCAAATCGGCCCAAACGGCCTGAACCGGTTTGTTTTGACCCAAGTGGTCCAAATCGGTCCGGACGGTCGGAATTCATCAAACATCGGGAGAAACCACCAAATTCGAGCCAACCAGTCTGGAGTATGTCAAACTGGGAAAAACGAATCTATTCGGATCGAACGGACCAAACAGTCTAGCCAACATGGCCTAGTTTCCTTAGAATTCGGTTTTCTAGGCCATACTTTTAGCTGAGAAAATGGTCCTAGACTGACTTTCTGATTGCCGTCATCACTTTCATCAGGGCTAGATTTTCTAATTTTAGTTCTGATCCCAATTTTTTTTCCAATTTCTCAATTTTCTCTCTCTCTCTCTCTCTCTCTCTCTCTCTTTCTCTGCAAAAAACCCCCAGGTAACCCCTCTCTCGTAGTAAATGTAGTAGTATTTTGCGTCATATATACACTCTGAGTGACGTACTTCCCTCTCCCTCCAAAAGTCATCTATTTCACCACGCCCACTCTATTTTTTCTTCGAAATGATTTTTTTTTTTGGATTTTCCATCATCAGCTCCTAATTTCCGTCTTCTGCAAACTAAGGGGTCCTAAAAGAGTTTGGAGGAGCTCAAAAAACCGAAAAACCCGAAAAAAAAACGAAAAAAGAAGTGTGAATTCGTCAAAGTGTCAACACAGGGGAAGGGGGATGAATGTGCTTTTCAAAAGGGAGTCGAAACTGACAAATTTATGGGAAAAGGGAGGAGGATCCACCCCCTTTTTTAGGGGAAAAGACGTTAGATCTGCTCGGTGACAGGAACTTGTTTTTGGAAAAAAAACAAGAAAAAGAAGTTCCAAATTCTAGGAAGTGAATTGAAGTTAGGAAGTTTAGTTGCAGCAAAATTAGAAAAAAAAGCCACGTCACTTTGAAAGTTTGAAGTCTCATAAATTTTAAGGAAAAACTGATTGTAGGTTAGGTAGAAAAAGGACAAAATGACGTTCTTTTTGTAGAATTTAGAGAAATTGAAGGGAAAATAGGAAAATGGCGGGGATTCAAATTTAGAGAGAGAGAGAGAGAGAGAGAGAGAGAGAGAGAGAGAGAGAGAGAGAGAGAGAGAGAGAGAGAGAGAGAGAGAGAGAGAGTGAAAGGGAGATCGCAGAGAAGCTAGACTGTCTAGCTTCTCTGCGCCTTTCTTTCTCGAGGGAGAAAAAAAAGGAGAGAGAGAGAGAGAGAGAGGGAGAGAGAGAGAGGGAGGTTTAATAAGCTAGGTGTATTGGATTCTAGAAATGTCTTAGAGCGGCCCGAAATTGGCTGAAAATGACGGGAAAAGGCTGAAAATAGCGTAAAACTGACTGAAAATGGCTTGAAGTAGTTGGAAAATGACTGAAAATGACCTAAAAATGACCTAAAATTGACTCAAAAACGGCTGAAAAAGACTCGAGAATTATCGAGAAAGGGTTTGGCTTAAGAATAACAAAAAATCGAGTTTACCAGCCAAAAAACTGTCAAAATCTGCCAAAAAATCGGGTATTGATCAGAGTGAAAAAAGCAGGGTTTTTGAGACCGCTTCTTGAAAATTTGATTGCAAAATCAATAAAGCCCGAATTTTTGATTTGGATTAGATTCTCAAAAGTTCGGTTTTCTAGGCCAGGCAAGAGATTTTCACAGAAATCAAGAAAATTCTGATTTTCAATCTACTAAACTTCAAAACTTCTCATCATTTCCCTATGCTCAAATATTCTCTACTCTCTCTCTCTCTCTCTCCCTCTTAGATATTCTGGTATATCATTCAAACTCATCATATATTCCTTCCTTACTCCATTTTTAAATTCCAAAATTTCCTATTTTTGAAAATTTTTCAATTTTCAGATCTAAAAACTTCAATTTTTCCAATTTTCGAGAAAAATTTTTGAGGACTCACACTGCACCTTTAAGGTGAAAAAATCAACAAAAAAGGGGGTCAAAAGCCCATAGGAACTTCCTTCAGAAATAAAAAAATCGAAATAAATAAGGAATAAGGAAAAAAAAGGTAAGTTTCTTTGAAAAGTGCCTCCCTCTCTTCCCTCCCTCCTATTCATTTCCGGTCCAGAAATCTCCTTTTTGACTTTTCTCCTTCCATTTTTCTTCCAACTTGGTTGGTCTTTATTCAAAGAAAGGTCTTTTTGGGAACACTTTCCTTTTTCTTTGCCGAAATTTTTTTTTGTGAGAAAAGTGGTTGGTCAGGAAGGAAATCGATATGGAAGGGGCTCAGAAACCAAGGGGCGAGCATTTAAGTGTTGTAAACAATAATAGTTTTCTGGTGTCCTAAATATGGATTAAAAATAAACAAGTGAGAGAGGGGAGAGAGGGAATATTAAAAATGTGGTGTTTTTTGGAATTTTGAGCAGTTGGAAAATTCTAGAAATCAAAAAAAAAATTGGGATTGGAAACTTTGGATTTGAAAATGATAAACACAGAAATTTCAGGAACTTGGGTATCTGCTAATGAAAAAACCTCTAGTAAAACTGCCCCTGATGCTTGGAGCATCAAAACTTGACGGAAAGGGTAGGTAGCAAGACTATTTCAGATTTTGCCAGTTTTAGGTAATCTTGTACTATAAATCCTGGAATAAAGACCAACCTTATGTTCAGAGCAGCATATCTCTGTTGTCTTTAGAGTTATCAAAAAGTTTTTAACTAAAGAAATGTTTAAAATTTACTGTTAAAGATTTCTTTAATTGACCACTTTTTGGAATTTTCAAAGACAACTGAGATATACTGCTCTGAACATGCAGTACTACAGAACTTACGGTATTTTCTAAAGTTTAGTTTTTTTCAGTTTTTGAGCCGAATTTCCCAAAACAAGCCTATACAATATTTATACTAATCGATAGAGCTTCAAATTCTCTATCGATTGGTATAAATATCATGTAGGGTTGCATCAGAAAATTAGACCCAAAAACGCGGTTCCTGACTACTTTTTGATTTTTCAGCCACATTTTCTGATACAACTAGGGGTTGCATCAAAAAATTGGACTAGATACTCGGTTTTTCCGATTTTTTTTAATATTTTGCGAAAACCACTTTGAAATTTTCCTAACATAAAGTATTAGTAAAGATGTCAAGGTTGAGGAGCCATACAGCTAAATTTGTGTGAAAAGAGCTGGGGTGTCCAAAAAAATTCGGAAAAACTGGTATAATATGAATGAAATTCAAACCTAAATGAGGTCTAGATAGGTCTAACCTATGCTTAGGGTCACATCGTAAAACAACTTGCGTACCCCAACACTTTCCCGTCACGCCTCCATTTTGGACACCATTCTCCACCCTACTTCCTGTTTTCTCACTATCCCTAGATTTTTTTGTACTTTCCATGTTTTCCCCGCTAAACCTCGGGACATCTCCTAACAACAGGAAAAGTACAAATGTTCACGGATTGTACAAAGAAGAAAATGGAGACAATTTTGTTTGGGGTGGGAGCAGCAGGGAAAAGCCTCCAGACATTTTTGGGTGAATGGATAGAGGGAGAGAGAGAGCGGAAGTGTTTGCTGGAGGCTCCTCTACTGCTCCACCCTCAATTATACAAACATTTTGTGAGTGGGAGAGAGCTGCTCCAGGAGGAAAGGTTCTTCAGTTTTTAGGGAAAAAACAAACTTTTTTATTAACAAAAAACTGATTTTCATGGGGTGATTCATATTGAATTTAGAAGAAGGGAGAAAAGAAAAAAATGAGGCAGAAGAAGGAAAAATGGAGGGGAAGAAAATGAGCTTTCTCTGACGTCTTTTAGTGGGAAAAAATAGGAGAATGGAGGAGGGGGAGAGGGAGCATAAGAAAACAACAAAAACCTGGAGACAGGTGGATGGAGCCAGAAGGACCTCTAATAGAAGGGCACCATCCTGGAAGTCTGGACGGGTGGATAGAGCCAGGAGAACCTCAAATAGAAGGGCACCATCCTGTCTCGCGGCTCCTGGGCCTCTAGCTTAACAGGAAAAACTTAGTGGACCTCTAATAGTAAGGCACCCTATTGGAGAGCTTCCAGAGAACCTCTAATAGAAGGGCACCCTTCGATAAGAGAGCCTCTCGTCCATCAATTTTGGTGCAAAGCTGTGCCCCTTTATTAAAGGTTTTGAGCATCTTTTCACTCTAACAAGCTAGCTCAACCAAGAACGATGAGCTTCATTACGTAGAATTTTTTCGAAAAAGAAAAACATTATAATGAGCAACAACATGACACGGAAAACGTTTATATTTGTGTGTTGCTTTTCTGCTCTCCCGCCCTTTAGAGGCCCCCCCCTCAGGGAGGGGGGGGGGGAGCAGGGAACGCGTTGTCATGGAAATTGCCAATTTCATTTTTTTTTTCGTTCGAATTGGATCGGAGACAAAATGAAAAAATGAAATGAAAAAAGAAGGATTGAAATGACAACACACATTCGGATTTAGTTTCTGTCATGATGATGATTTTAGATCACTGAGAGGATGGATAGATAGAAGGGCTGCTTAGTTTTTCTATTTTTGTGTTGGTTATCAGGGTTTTCAAGGTTTCCTAACTTTGATCAAAAAATACCAAGAAATTTGAATTTCCAGTTTAAACTTAGGATCTGAAATTAGGAATCTGGAAATCTGAAAATTTATAAAAAAATTCAGAAAAGAGACCCAGCGAACGGCATCATTTCTCAATGGTCTTTAGAGGTATCAAAAAGTTTACAATTAATAAAATGTTCGAAATAGAATGATTAGTATTTTTCAGTTGATCACTTTTTTCTAACTCTGAAGAGAATCGAGAAAAAGCTGGGAATGAAACTTTCAGTGCTCAAAATTTGAATTCCCAGATTTTAATCTAGATTTTCTGATGAAACTCATATTATATTTATACCAATCGATAGAGAATTTTTCGCTCTCACGACTCTAATAATTTTTGTATGTTGTTTTTTTTTTCAGAACCATACAATCGAAATTGGAAAAGTTTTTTGAAAACCGGAAAGTTGATTCGAAACTAATTTTCAGCGATTTTGGGTTAGTTATTTTTCAGAGTATCGAAAACAGTAAAACTGGGTATTGTAGAACAAAAAGTTCTCTATTGATTGGTGTAAATATCAAATAAGATTGTATCAGAAAATGTGGCTGAAAAACCAGAAAACAGTCAGAAACCGGGGGTTCGGGTCTAATTTTCTGGTACAACCTTATATGATATTTATACCAATCAATAGAGGATTTTATGCTCTATCATTTGATATAAATATCATTCAGGTTTGCTGCAGAAATATTGAGTCAAAAACTGATTAACAACTGTAATTAAGGCTCAGGTCTGATACTGTATGTTCAGAGCGCCATATCTTTGTTGTCTTTGAAATTTTCGAAAAGTGATCAACTAAAAAAATATTTACCAAAACATTTTTAACAATTTATCAGTTTAACACAATTTGATAGCTCTAAAGACAACCGAGATATCCTGCTCTGAACATACAGTGCTCTTTTTTGCGGCGCTTAACGGTAGACAGCTACTTATATCCAAAAAAAGAAATTCAATCCCACCACCCTCCGGAAAAAAACAAAAATATACACAATATATCCAGCAAAAAAAAAAGAAAAAAAGCAATTCAGAAAATAAATAGACAATAGGAATATGACCCACCTTCACTCTCTATTCAAAAAAAAACTGAATAGGAAAAAAAAGAAAATTTGCTTGGGGAAGACCCTCTTGCTGGCTAAAACTAATCAGCCAAGAGGGGATTTCATAGCGAAAAAAAAAGAAGAATTTGGTTGGAAAAATGTTTGAAAAAGTGTAAGAAGAAGAAATGGAGTGCTAATGGGATTGAGGGGGGAATTAGGCAAAAAGTTCAGAAGTCAAAGATTGGAGAAATTGGAGGATATACTCTTTTGACCTCAGTATGAAGGTCGGGATTCTAAGAAGGGTTTTGAAGATACACTAGGTTAGAGCTAACAAACTGGTAGATCAAAAAGTTATCTATCGATTTGCATAAAACAATATGAGGAAGAACCTATTTTTAGTTCTGAATTCTTGTTTTGTTCGGTTTTCATTGATATTTTTGAGGCAACTCTATATGATATTTATGCCAATCGATGGAAAATTTTTAGCTGTGCAAGCTACATGTTCCTTTTTTTTTTTAGAAAAAATTCAAAAAATGTCAAAAAATGCAAAAAAAAAACTGAAAAAAAGTCCGATCAAACTTTTTGTGTTTCGAAGATTATATGCTTCCAGTGCACTTTTGTTAGGGCAAATACTCAACTACTATGAAATCTACTGCTATATCTCAATTGCAATCGGGGTGATCAATTGCTGTGTTGTAACTGCTAGCGTCTCCAATGCTATTGCTTGTGTCTAATGCTATTGCTATTGTCATGATCATTTTTATCGAAGATTTTCCGGAAATAAAAGAGAATAAAAAAGTGCAGTATAACATCTGAAACAAAGGGTCCGAAAAGAAGGTTTCTTCGATAAAAATGATAATATCAAAACCCAAAATGCACAAACCAAAGCTAGAAAACAACCATCAGTTGTGACACTAGAAGTAACAGCATAGCAGTTGAGAAATGACAGTAGATTTCATAGCAGTTGAGTATCTACCTTTTGTTAGGGGCAGTTGACAATCCGGTACAGTATATCCGATCATAGGACTGCGTGTTAACGGTAGATCAAAAAATTGGTCAGCTCTAAATTTTTTAGTTTTTAAAACCCTACTTTCTTATCTTGGCATTTTCAGACTCCTCTGTAATCTTAAATATATTTATATCACAAAAACAATTTTTCAAAAATGATGTGTTATATCCAACTTATCCCTTTAAATCTATCTAAGGCTGGATTAGGTATCTGATCGAAAAACAAAATTCGTTTTGTTTTTCTTCTCAAAATAAGAACCTAAAATCTTTTTTTTCCTCCTCAAAACTTCCCGAAAAAAAACCGGAACCAAAGATTTCACGAAAAGAAAATTGGGGGTGTCAAGAGCCTAGAAATGATAATAGAGGTGGTGCTTTTCGAGATCATAATCGGTTTTTTTTCCTGATGAAGAAAACAAAAAAATAATATAAAGCGAGCCTGGAAAAAGAGAGAGAGAGAGAGAGAGAGAGAGAGAGAGAGAGAAAGTCGGAGCCTTGATTGGCAGCTGTAATTGGAAGTGGCTAGAGAGCATTGAGGACCAAGGAGACGCAGAGAAACAATCTGAGTTGTCTCTCCTTCAAAAAGAAATGAGAAAGTGGCTCGGTTTCTGATATTTTGGTGTGTTGTTAGTAGAAGGAGTGGGGGTGGAAGGTGTTTCTTTGAGTTTTGCTCTGGGAGCTCTGGAAGTCAAAGGCGCCTTAAAGGCGCATGGGAGGAGGTCTCGCCACGCCAAGGAAAGTTCTTACTGTAACAATTAAAAATGATCATATCATATTTCTGCTCAAAATGCTCTGTAATTAGAGGGTTAGAAACAGTTTGAAAGAAACTACAATAATATTGATTTTTCAGACAAAAAAATACGGTGCCCCTCGGGTTACTGCAGTCGGTAGTGCACGACATGACCAGATGCTGGTGAAAATTCTATACAAAATGGCCTAAAATCAATAGAAAATATTTATTTCGAAAGGAGTTATTCCCCTTTAAAGTTGGAGGTGAGAGAGGGAGAGACAACAGAGAAAGCGACTGTCTCTTTCTCTGCAATCTCTCACTCTCTTACCTCCCACTTCAAAGGCGCATAACTCACTTCAAAATAGAGCGTTTGAGATGGTTTTTGGACAGTTCTGTAGAGAAAATCAAGGGCTTTTCAGCAATATGAAGTTCTAACTTTTTTAGAAAAACTAGCGGAAAAAAAAAGAAATTTTGAAACTCTATCAATTTTAACATCTCTAGATAACCCTCAAAGTTCACTACAAAATGGTTCAAAAATCATCTGAAAATCTTCATTTTGAAGCGAGTTATGCGTCTCCGAAGCTGGAGGTGAGAGAGTGAGAGACGGCAGAGAAGGAGACAGTCGTTTTCTCTGGGTTCTCTTACTCTTTCGCTCGCAGTTTTAAAGGCGCATAACTCGCTTCAAAACCGAGCTATTTAGATGGTTTGTCGAGCAAGTTGTAAGGAGCTGAGAATTTATTTTTTTAATAAAATTCTTGAAAAATGCAAGATTGTGCTTTTTGACTTTTTGTCCTAAAAATCATGAATAAAAGGTGATATCCGATCACCTCTAACAAGGTATCTTGTAAGGTATCTTGGAAAAGTTCTGACTTACAATTCAGGAAAAATGAATAGAATCAAAATTGAATTGCTTGAACTCTTTGTTTTTTGTATAGAGCACTCTAGGATGAAGGATCAGACAACACTTTTTTTTCAGGAAAATAAATGCTGAGCAATCAGAAAAATACAAGTTTTTGAACCTAAAGATCTCAGAATTCAGGGTTCCAAAACCAGAATCAAGCGACATTAACTGATTGAATTTTCAAAAAATCCTATTAAATCGAAAAGTATTTCCAAGACGAGAAAATCCTGCACCTTTCAGCAAAATTACATGGATAGAAAATTCAATGGAAGAGACACTGAGATTATCTGGAGTTGTGTTGCACATCAAATAAAGAGAAGAGATATCTTCTCATTGCCTAATCCAGAAGAAGGATGATGACTCCCAAAGGACATAAATCCTTTGACGAAAGCAGCCAGGAGATAGAGGGAGGGATATCAGGGGGGAAAAGATCAAAAACTAGAAGAAGGAGGGAAGGAATTTCTAATGCAAAAATGATATGACTCCGGAATAGTTAAGCAGACGGAAATACTTGGAGATTGATGAGAATGACCTGGAAGTGAGTGGTCAAAAAATGTTCAGAGCAGCATATCTCAGTTGTATTTAAAGTTATCAAAAAGTAATCGACTAAAAATGTTAAGTGATACAAATTGACCATTTTTGTAGTTGAAAACTTTTTGATAGCTCTGAAGACAACTGAGATACACTGCTCCGAACATACAGTAACTGGTATGGGCATTCGGAATTTCTAGGATTTTGGGAAAATTCAAAATTTGAGAAGTTTTGGCGGAAGTTCAGAATGTTAAAAACATGGGGCGAAATCGAAGTTTACGAAATTGGAAAAATTCAAAAATTCAAAAAGTTTTGGCGAGAATTCAAAATTTTTCTGAAAAATTTGGTGACAATTATTGAGAACTTGGGAGGAATTCAAATTTCCAAAAGTTGACGGGAGTTCAAAATATTTGAAAATTTCTGACAAAATATCTCATTTTTAGAAGTTTTGGCATGTATTCAGAATGTAAAAAATTTGGCGGAACTTCAAAATAAAATTTCAAATTTTCAAAGATTTAGGCGGTCGTTCAGATTTTCAGAAATTTTGGTGATAATTCAAATTTTTTCAAACATTTTGGTGGAAATTCAAAAATTTTAAAATTTGGCGGGGATTCATGCTTGAAGCTTGGAGGATAATTCCAACTTTCAAAATTTGGCGGGAATTCAAGTTTTCGAATTTTTGGCGGAACTCAACATTTTCAAACTTGGCTGAAACTCAAACTTTCTTGAAACTTGGCGGCAGCTTTCAAGAATTTGGGTGAGATATCGCTTTTTCAAAAACTGTGGGAATAATTCAAAATTTCGAAAATTTCCCGGTTTCGATTACCCTGACCAAACCAAATCCATTCAAACCTCCTCTAATACAAGCGCTCTCCCTCTCACATTATTCTTCCCGAAGACTAAAAGTCATTCCTCAAGGCCACCAATAAGAAAAAAAAACCACAAAAAACTGGAAGTGAGTGTGTGTGTGAAAAAGTGCTGGTGATGAGCCCTTTAGGAGACCGGATGGGCGTATGTCGTCGTCAACAGACACATACACATCCTCGCTCGTTTTGTGTCGTTTCAAATGGAAATGTGGCTTTCCGCCGGGCTTTTTTCAGCAGCAGCAGAGGGAAAATAAACTTTTACGAGTTGAGAGAATGGGAAGTTTTTTAAGGGTTTGCTGATTCCAAAATACCTTAAAGGCGCATGGAATTTGGGTAAAATACGAATTGTGACCACAAACTCTGCTAGAGTGACCTTAAAGGCGCAGGGACTTTTCTAGCCTGATAATTCGAGCCATGCGCCTTTAAGGTTCCAATATAGCCCCATCAATAAATTTAGGTTCCAAAGTCCAACATTCCAAACCATTTTGTGCCGGGTAAAAGTGCATTTGCACTGTTGTTATTCTCAAATTCATTCGACGTCTTATCTGACCTCGCGGCGCGCAAACCAAAACGGTTTGCCCCCGGTGTAGAAAATTCGGCAACACTCTCCATTATCTATGTGTTCTCTGATGGGGGGTGGCATCTGAACTTTTCTTCGGCGCCGACCACCGACGATGGCGCCGTAAGGAAAGGAGCGTGTGAGACAAACAAAGTTGCGAATGGCTAGACGATCGCTTTACTAGATTTTATGTGTAGATAATGTTGAGGTTCGAACTGAGGATATACGTGTGAATTGGAAAATTTTAGGAGAAATTCATTCTGATAAAGGATATAACGATCAAGAAAGAAAATTGAAACAAGCTGGAAAGTCTAGGAATTTGTCTGGCAACCCATGGGAACTAAGGATCCTAAGATGTTTCCCAGGCTGCAGGATCCAAGGAATCTGAACTGTACTAAAACGAAATACTGCTCAGGAATACGGTAGTTCTACACGAAGTACGGTAACCTAAAAAAAGATGCTTCCAGGATCCGGGATCATAGCGAACTCGTTGAAAATGGCACCGCCAATACGTACTGATCCACCAGAATTGATTTTTGATCATTGCACCATAGTACCTCTAGCAGAGCGGCACCTAGCTACGTAATGCAAAGGACGTCAAGTTTGTCCGTCCTTCCGTCCTTTGCAGCATTATTGTCTCTAGCTTGAAGGTACATGTAGGAAGGCCTCATCACGCTCCAGAACAAATTCTTACTGTAACAGTTACTGGTTCTTTAAAAATTGCCAAAACGACACTGTCCGGTTTGTTAAAATGCACCGTTAACCCAGCCCGCCCAGAACTGTATGTTCAGAGCCGCAAATCTCGGTTGCCTTTGAAAATTTCGAAAATTCGTCAACTAACAAAATGCATACCAAAATATTTTAAACATTTCATCAGTTAAACACTTTTTGATAGCTTTTAAGACAACTTAGATATGCTGCTTTGAACATGGAGTACCCAGTAGGCTTCTGCATTATTTCAGAAACTTTGTTCATCACGGATATCATTTTGCGCCTTTAAGAGGCATTCTGGCTAATTGGTGAGGAAGCGCCATTATACCGTTGGCACACTTTTTTCAAGATAGTTTTTTTCGGTTGATATATTGTATGTATATGACCCATGGTCCCCTAAGTACAAAACACAAACTGAGATTAGGCTCCACCCCTTTCCTACTGTAGCCGAGCACAAAATCGTAAAAAATGAAAATTTTTTCCTGAAAAATATTTTTCCGAAATTCAATCGGGAATCAATTTATGACATGTTTTTAAGCATTTCTTGTGTTCAGACCAATTTTCCAGCTCTCCTCCTTCATGGGTAAAAATTCGATTTTCGGTCAAAAAACTCAATGGTTTGGCTTTGTAGAGCTGTCCTGAAAAATTTTTGAACTGTGTTTGAGACAAATCATATAAATTTTGAAACCTTATGTCTAGGTGGTCAAACCATAAAAAAATGAGGTCTTGTTCCGCACTGCCTTAAAGCCGATTTTTGGCAAAGTTTGCAAAAAATCCCTGAAAATCAACGTACCCCCCTCCATGGTGAAAAATGTCAAAGTCACAGAATTGGCTAATTTTTTGTTCATGAGTAGTACTACTCATATCTCACTACCCCACAAAAAATTTGAGCCATCTGATTCGTCTTTCTGATTTTATAACGAATTATGTTATCACTATACCAAAATTCCGTTATCTGGCTTTAACCCAATTTCCTGAAAAATTTTTGGACTGGAGATATAGTTTTTATGTCTTAAAACAATTTCCCAGATTTGTCACTTTTATTTTCACACACAAATAAACGAGTTCCCTTTGTCTTTGAGAAATGATCCGGATTAAATACATGCTCAACAAGAACACTTCAGGGAACACATATTTGATCCAAATCATTCCTGAAAAACAACGGAAACTCGCTTATTTGTGTGTGAAAATAAAAGTGACAAATCTGGGATATTGTTTTAAGACATAAAAACTATATCTCCAGTCCAAAAATTTTTCAGGACATTGGGTTGTAGTCAGATAACGGAATTTTGGTATAGTGATAACAAAATTCGTTATATAATCAGAAAGACGAATCCGATAGCTCTCACTTTTCGCGGCGTAGTAAGATATGATTAGCACAACTCATGAACAAAAATAAGCCAACTCTGTGATGCTGACATTATAACCATTCAGGGCAGTAGGCAGATTTACTTGGATCTTTGCAAACCTTGCCAAAAATC